>MJUU01023249.1:95136-126517 GCA_002080025.1 Modiolus philippinarum
AAGGTGTGCATGGTACTTTGATTTTGATTTTTGATAATTTATGTGAAAAATATCAGTTGTTGAACTTAGTCATTTTTACGTCAAATTTTTAACAATAGGGTACCCCCTTTGTCCGGAGCAAATCTCCTACAGTATTTGATACAGGAAGTTTTTATTTTGTAGATCAATTGTACATATATCGAAGGTGTGCATGGTACTTTGATATTGATTTTTGATAATTTTTGTGAAAAATATCAGTTGTTGAACTTGGTCATTTTTATGTCAAATTTTTAACAAAAGGGTACCCCCTTTGTCCGGAGCAAATCTCCTACAGTATTTGAGACAGGAAGTCTTTATTTTGCAGATCAATTGTACATATATCGAAGGTGTGCATGGTACTTTGATTTTGATTTTTGATAATTTATGTGAAAAATATCAGTGGTTGAACTTAGTCATTTTTACGTCAAATGTTTAACAATAGGGTACCCTTTGCCTACAGTTTAGTAGACAGGAAGTTTTTATTTGCACAGTACTTTTATTTTCCTTTTTGATTAAAATCCAAGTTGCTGAACTTTTAGAAATAGGCTACTTTGGTGGGAGGTTTAACATTGAAAATTAATGAAAATTATAAGGACATTTCAAATATTCAGGGTCAACCCATGTGCAAGATTTACTGTCAATGTGAAAGAAAACCCGGTTTGCTGTCACATCGACAGCTTTCCTCTTGTTCTCAACTGGGCTAAACATTATCCAACCAGACTAAACCAATTATACGCGAACTCTTCTTACCTAAACTGTTCGCCAAGAACTCAGCCTAATAGGGGTGTTCATATACATGAAATCATGCTAAATATCTACTTCCTTGGAATAATATTCTCAACTGCCACAGTTTGTTAACTATTACTAGCCAAAAAAATGTGCTGGTAATATAAACTGCATTTTACATCCATTTAGGTCATTTTACTGTGTTTAGGCTTAAGGACACTCAGAACCTAAACAATTTTCTTGAGAATGTATAAACATAAGCCCTTTCATATGGCTGTTACATGTATAATTATTAGTTTGCTTTTGTTCTTGAGGTGCTATGTACTTAATGCAATTTTAACTGTAACCTACATGTAGTACATGTACATTTGTAGTATTCTCTAGGACTTTGATTGATTTCTTGATAAACATACAATAAGATGGGGCTTTTTGAGGTGTTATTGCAATGTGATAGAATATAAGTTCTGTCATAAGATTTGTTCCAAGGGACTTAATTGTATTGCATAGGATTTGTTCCAATGATTAAAATATGATAATATTTGTCCATAAAGGAATAAATTGCAAATAATTTTTGTTCCGAAAGGAAGAAATTGTATGCCAATGTGTATGATATTTGTTCTTGTAGAATTTTTGTTAGCCAGAACAAATATGTATCAACAACTTGGTCACTGACAAAGGGAGGTAATAGTACACAAAATGAATGATCTCCCTTTCATAAAACACTTTAACATTCCCCGAAAAGTGTTATGTATTGTTTAAATTTAATTTAAATTAGATGGACATATCAAACTTTTCCAGATTAAAAATCATTTGCTCAAATTTTTTATACATATCACAGACCTGTCAAGTCTCATGCTTTGGGCATGAGAGTCACGGTTCCCAGCCCTAAATCACGCTCCCACGCTCATCCCTTTTAATGTCACGCTTTTTAAAACTTCAAGAAAAAAAATAATTCAAACAGAAAAACGATCTTTCAATGATGAGAAAAACTAGAAATTCGGGGTTGTTTCATATATTCTTTCATACAAATGGTTCATTTTCGATAAATAACTATAAATACAATAATTTTCATTTGAGGTTACAGACAGAAATAAAATTTCATTTTCTTTTCTTTTTAAGACAAGAATTTTGTCTCAAATTCTTTGCTAAGACCACATGTTATGCTCAAAGTTTGTACCATTTTGCCTCTTGGAAAAAAACATATGGGGCAAACCGGTAGATCCCACCGTCTCACTCTGGGAACCCAAACCCCCTTGACAGCTCTGATATCACAGTAACATAAAAATGATACAAAGTCTCTGTAATTGTAAAAATAGGAATTTCCCCAGTCAAGAAAACAACAGAAATTCTTATAAGATGGTAACCAATTTGTTTGACTACTGAATCGTCCTACATTTTTAGCAGAAACTGAGTTGTTAAACTGTAGAATTGGTTCAGCGTTTTAATTACCAGTGTTGTATATTAGTAGGTGGATAGACAATAAAATTATTATGAGGTTAACGTTAAAAAAACTGGTAAACACTTTCAAAATATACAGAAATTGTATTCAATTAATACATGTAATAAATTTGTATTTTTAGATAACATATAGTAATCTATGTACAGTGTATGTTGAAAAAGTTTTTTATATAATGAGAATAGATCCGCTGTGACCTTGGTCATAGTTCAGTATTTTTTGCTCAATCAGTGTTAAAGATTGCTTCTACCTATTTCAAGAACACCTTGATCAATGTTATGTCTACATGTAGCTGATCAACCTGGTCATTTATATCTACACTTGCTCAGGTGTGATCATTCAGTTTAAACAGTATGTTTAGTAAGTAAAATAGTCATACCTGATCATGAGTAGCTGTAGGTTTGAATTATCACACTGATTATAGCTGAAATGAAAATAAATTAAGGTGTTAATGAAATATGTATACAGTGTAAAAGAAACTTTCAAAATTGATTAATGTATTGGTATTGAATAATGACTATGATCATAGAAGATCAAGTGTTATTGTATTGACAAATTTGGTCGACTGAAGGAACAAAATGCAGGGGAAAGTGACAACATTGACAGGGCCCTTACAAAAGATATCCATCACTTATATTCTGTGTGTACATCTCTTAGTCTGTCTGCATTTCTGTCCTTCATGCAATAACTATAGACATAGATTACTTTCATTAATTATCTGGTCCAAGGAAATTAAATAATTATTCTACTTCTACCCCATGCAACAAATTAGTAACTTGTAAAATGTTTAAAATCATATATACATGTAAATTGCCATCAAATGTTGAAATGTATATGGTGTACCCACAAGGAACCTCTTTGTACAGATATATAACCAATAACTTATAAAGGTCTAGATCTATAACCAAATAAATATGGATCACAAATAGATGTTCATATATAATTACATTCTGTATGGTTTCTGTGCCCAGTAAACCATTTCTTATTGGAAATTTGATTAAACTACAGATGAAGAGTATTAAATTTGTAGGAATTTTGATGGAAAAGTTACAAAATGACAAATATGCAGTACCTTTGGTTTAATATAAAGCATGCAATCAAATCATACCATTATGAGACTGGTGAAATTGACACTTAGTAGTGTCTGAGAATGTTTTAGTGTGGGATGGGGGAAATGCCTGGGGAACATGTTATCAGTCAAAGATAAATTGGCCCCCAATCATGTGAATCTCAATGTTTTAAAACTTATGGAGGATTTCTCAGATGATTAACGTATTTTATTTGCAATTCTTCAATGAACATACAAATATTCCTCTAGTAACACCAATAAAACTCCTTCTAAACTCCTGTCTTTTGTCTGCTAATCAATTACTCAACTTTCTTTAGAATTCTATTGTATACCAATTTGTACTGCTTGAAGGGATTTACCTTGATACTCCAGTAATGACAAATTCAATAGAATTCTATAGAAAGTTGAGTAATTGATTAGCAGACAAAAGACAGGAGTTTAGAAGGAGTTTTATAGGTGTTACTAGAGGAATATTGGTATGTTCATTGAAGAATTGCAAATAAAATACGTTAATCATCTGAGAAATCCGCCATAATATTTGAATTTAAAGTCACAGGTTACTGAGGTATGGTCACTTTTCGATGTTTTTGTTCCTCAGTGTGCCAATTAAATTACCTCTTCTTAGCAGAAGGTGGAGGAAATGAATTGCCTTAATACCAGTAAAGTTTGTTGGATCTGGATTTGTGACATATTGAATAACTAAATAATGACATGACTCCTAATAGAAACAAACTATTCATTAACATAAAGTGTTCCATAACATACCCTTCCGTAACACCTGATGATACTCCCGGTTTACAGTTGGAGTTAGCACTGTCTTGTACATCAAACTTTGTCTTTGTTGCTGTTATGTTTGTGATACCGATTTTTCCTTATTGTCCAAATACTTTTCACAAAGAAGCTTGTCACGTTGGCTCGTCTATTGTTGTTTATAATATTTTTCGTATCAAAAACAAAATTCCATTATTCGATATTTCTTTGAGAGCTTTCTGAAAGCATCATTATTGCAGACATTTTGACCTTGAGGGCATTTGAAACCTTACTTTTGGAAGGTACCGGTAGTCACTTACTGATATACTGGTAGTGTTCATATCTGGCCAATAATAGCTTTGAAAGTACCATGATTGCAGTTATTTTGACCTTGAAGTTAGTCTGAAAATTTTTTTGATTGCCTTTCTTATGGATTAGTGCTACAATACTGGTGTTCTCATTTAATATGTGTTAGCTTCTTCATGGGGAGAGCTATTTTTGGAAGTACCTTGACTGTGGACTTTTGACCTTGACCTGAGGGCATTTTTAAAACACTTTCACCTACTCTCTTGTTAGATGATACATTTGTGTATTATTTTAATTCAGTATTATCTTTTACAGGAGGAGTACCTATTACTGTCTACAGATCAAAGAATTGTTCATTAGTGGTAGCACCCTCTGTTTTTGTTTATTTTCATGGTGGTGGTAATGTTGTGGGATCACGTAAAACAGTGGAAACAGTATGTAAAATTTTTTCCAGGTAAGTAAGTCTTTGCAGTAGTATATATATTATTATCCTCTAGAGCTTTCATGTTTTCACATTATGACATCATGAAAGCTACAAGGAACAATCCAATAGCGCAACAACCAAAAGATCATTGCTGCAACATTCAAAAACGACATTATTCAACTAGTTCGGTCAATATTCCACCCTGTAAGAAAAACTTTGCTGATAAAACTACAAAACATGTTTTTGATGCTGAAAGGTGCTGAAAAGGAGAGAATAATGTGTATACCAAATTTTCCATGCAACTTTGTGAGGATTTGAAACCTCAGTTCAAAGGTTATAAATCTAAAATACAAGGATGATAAACAAGTTATCAGGCTTTTGACAGCTGAAGTATAAATGTAATATATCCTCCAACTCACCAGAATATGAAACTTGGGCTCATTTGCTAAAGCTCACTTGCCCCTGTGCTTCATATTCTGGCTCCTGGGATGATATTTTACAATACAAAGCTGTCATAAATCGATAACATATACGAATATGGCTGTGACATACATGTATCATAGGAATGGAACTATAAAAAGGGTTATATATAAATATGAACATGTACAGACAGAATGAGGAAATTGGTAATAAAAAAAAATCCATAAAAAAACAAAACTCCCTATAATACACCATTTTTTAGCAGCCTTTTTCAGTGTTTTAAAGCTGTAACTGAAAATATTTATTATTTACTGTCTTAATAGGTTTTCCAATACTCTTTCCCTTAGAAGTAAAGCATTATGTTAAGGAGGTATGACAAATATATCCAATATAAAACCCTTAGCATATGACATAATACCAATATAACACCTTAGGCACATACAGCAACTCCCCTGTAAGAATCAAAATAATTCTTTGCCTATATATATGGTATGAAAAATAAAGCAAATGGCATGGATGTGCATTTTAACATGGTCTCTCATTGTTTTCACTTATTTTACCTCTCACTAATGCACAGGGTAAGATAATAGCGAAACAACTTGAGCCCATATTAAAATGCCCACAATTTACGGCAGCTAATGAATTATTTCTTACTCAATATTAAGATTTTTATTAGATCCAGTTTTAACAAAACCAAATCAATGATTGTAAGAAATTTAAAGTTGTATGTTCTTTTACATCATGTTCATTGTAAACAATAACTTGAAAGGTGAATGCAAATGCATTGGCAAATGAGTTTGAAACCTTGGCTTGTTCTGTGAAAAATTTCAAATTGCGTGCAGAATTTAGAAACAAATTCACCCCATAACAGGCAAAGAATAGCCTTGACCCCTCCTTTCACGGAACCACCTGTTTTCTAAGCTGCTCTCTACCAGTGAAAATAATTTTACAAAGTTGATAAATTCCTATCATTCCCTATAAATAAACAAAATTACATGTTCAAAAGTGCATCTAGTGAAAAATCAACAATATCAAGTATATTATTTGATATGAAATATCATAACCTAGATAGCGGGGTTTGCAATTATTATATAGCACAAATATTTCATGGTTATATCAGCTGATCTGACTGTTTATTGTAGTATTCTGTAAACACCAGGAGATTACATTTATTTATGTCTGACTCCAAAGAAATCAATGCAATAAAATATCTAATATTGTATGCAGTTACTGCAGAAATCAGTAACAAAAGGCAATGCATGAGTAAAGCCATCTGATTTACATGTACAAACCAATATATATTTCTAAGCCTGTCACCAAAATTAAGACAAAAAAATGATAATTAGACATGAAACTGGTATTTACATGCAAACCCAAATCATATAAACTATTTTCCAGACCTAACCATGTCACAGGGGGCTAGGCTTGTTAAATGTTAAAATAATACTGTATTTATAGTATTATTTTAACAGCCCCTGTCATGCCTGTGAACCATGTTGCAAAATTGATCAAGATATACAGCCAAACTTCAATGGCAGGGACTGATGAAAACAGTTCAAGCTAGGGAGGTGCTAAAGCTTTTGATGTCGAACTGTTTTAAATTCAAACAAAGGGTCCTGAAAAAGAGTTCTTAACTTTTTTAAAATGGCCGCATAAAAAGGCGGGAAAATTCAACATTGTCCAATTTCAATGAAATTTGGTTTCCAAATAGATATTGATGTTGCGACTTCAAAACCGGTCTTGAAAATTGTTTGTTGACTGCCATTTACAAAATGACGTCTCGACTTCAAAACTGGTGTCGAAAGTGGTCCTTAGCAAGAACGTTTTTTGTCAAAAAAAGCCCAACAAAGAAATATAGTAAAACATGATCAGACTTTAAAAACAGTTCAAGATATTGGAGGTGTTCGAGCTACAAAAGTTTGAGAAACTGAAGATCAACTGTATAACTTACAATGTTTCCTTGATTAAGGCAACTGAAAGCCAGGTGAGCGATACAGGCTCCTGGGAGCCTCTGGTTTGAATTTCCATTTATCCTGATATATACAGGTTGTAGTTAACTTTAATAAAGTGACACCTTGGTATCCGGTATTGTACCAACAGTGTGAATCATATTATAGAGACACATACATGATATTAAAAAATCACATATCATGAATATTGTGAAATTTTCAGGTCTCCTAGTAATGAGAAACATTGGTGGGATTTATCTCCTCCTGATTCCAGGTGTCACTGCAAGCGATCAGGTCCAACAAGATAAGCTTACATATAATATTTATAGAGATAACATTGACCACATGCTATTTTTAATTAGTATTTGATTTCTTCTACTGATAAATAATAATTACACATATTTATTCAAAACAAATACACTATTAAAGTTATAATTTTTACAAAATATATTTTACAAAATATGTTTTAAAGAAAACTTCAAACAAATTAAGAAGTGTTTAATTAGACATAGTATGACAAGAGGTGAAATCAAAAGCTATGGGTGTTATTATATTGTTAATACACATGGATTTTTGTTATTGTTTCGGCATATATAAAGTTTCATTATAAGCAAAATAATTTATTGATAACATACATAACAATCTCAAATTTTAAGTGTAAATTATGTCAACTTTCTAATGCAGCTTGCTTAACTGATGTTTTAATTAGTTGAGAAAATTTTGTCATTGGTTGTATAAATTCTGTTTGGTTAGAAACTTTTTAAAAGCATATTTATCAGACCAATGGATGGAAAAATGAATTACTGTGAATTATCATGTCTTTTTTCAAAAACTTATTTAATCCTGAACAAATTTGATGATACATGTAACAAATTTCATTATGTCTTGTTTGTAGAATGTAAGTTTCATGCAATATTTTTCCTTATGTCAAAACCTATGGCCATTGAATATTGTATTATTTAAATAAACAGCTAATTTTAGCTATATATTTTAAATTTTCTACCTAAAAGGACATAGTTAAAAAAAAAACAATATTCTTACCAATTGCAACTGTTTCTTATTTTACTGATAAATATTTATTCATTTTATTTAAAATGGAGATCGATCTAATTTTGGGAAAAAATATAATGACAAATTTGAAAAAAGGTCATCAAATTAAAAAAAAAAATTTGCATCACTAGATTTATTTTAGGTACCATATTTTTATATTATGTATATAAGACAATTCATTGCAAATTCTTCGGAGTATATTACCATCCCACTCCAAGTTGTAAATTTTGAAAATTGAAAAAAAAATATAAAGAAAAAACCCCCGGTAAATTTTGAATATAATTTATGAAAAAAAAACCAAAACTTTCAACCATTAGTAAAAGAAGTTTAGAAGGAATGGGTCATGGTTCCTTTAACCATTGAATAACTGGTTTTAAATTTTTACAATACATAGACAAACAAGTTGATCCGATTTCTTTATAATACCTGAAATAAATTCAAATTTATGATTTGCAAGTAATTAGAAACAATTTAAAAAAAAAAATACAATTAAATGAAACCAAAAGATAGTCTTTACAAGTTCTCCAATTTTGCTAATATGTAAAATACACAAAGTTGTCTCAAAGACAAATAGCTGATTGTATATATGATTACAGTCTTCAGAAATATTTTTAAATTATATCTAATTACATCTTTATTTTAATTTTTAAAATCAATGATATATCCCAATGAAATAAAGTCCAACTGTAGGTGATTTGCTTGATTTAAGACAATTACATTATTTTTCTGATGAACACAGTGCTAATTCTATTAGAATCATAGATAAGATAATTCTTTGTTGGACCTGATTGTTTGCAGCGCCACCTGTTTTATCAATTAGGGGAAGTAACTGACCAATGTTCCTCATTATCCACCATCTAATAATGTAGACAGTCACTTGATCTGGGTATGCAGAATTGTGAATTGTGTTGTTAATTCATATAACCCCTTGAAAGCGTTCATCAGTCAAACTTCATCCAAAGGATATCTTAATTGTCACAGTTTAGTTATTAATGTAACCTTATAGATGAAAGTTTTATTAATTCACTTAGCTAAGTATGCTAGTAATCATCCTGTTCATCTCTCAGTCTGTCCATCTATGTACCTTGCCAGCGGATGTCCTCTTAAACAGCTGCTTGGATTTTGATGAGTTGTATACCACCCGGGTATATCACCTGAAGATGTGCATTAAGTAATATGGTTGATGCCCGAAATTGATGCCAGACTAAGAGTACACTAAAACTGTTAGGTATAAGAAAAAGCCAGAAATAAACTGTTTGCTAACCCCCAGTACATGGACTAAAATACAATAACTCTGTTGGGGTATTATCGTATGAGATATTTTAAGGTCTCTAGCAATACCAGAGATATTCCAAAAAGTTATAGAATATTATGGGGTATTTCCTGGAACACTAATGTACTGTATAGGGCTTTATTTTGCGGTACGAAATTTTCACAGTTTTCAGTGTTTGATTTATTCACGGGTTTTTATATTCGCAGATTTTTAATTAAAGTTCTAAAGTTCATTTATATTAAGATTTACAGTGAAATATTCGTGGGTATAAATTTTCGCGCTTATCGTATTAAACGCGAATAGCGCGAAAATTAATAATCCGCGAAATATAACAACCATATACAGTCGAACTTCGATGGCTCGAGCACCCAAGGGACCGAAAAAAACAGTTCGAGAAAGAGGGGTGTTTGAGCTATCGAGGTCTAACTGTGTTTAAATTCAAACATAGGGTCTAGAAAAAGGGTTCGAGATATCCATGGTGTCCGAGTTATTGCAGTTCGAGCCATGGAAGTTCCACTGTAGTATTTATAGTTGCAAACTTCGATGAGCAAAGCAATATTGATCATCTACCAGTAGTAACAACACCTTCAAAGCTCCTGTCTTTTGTCTGTTAATTAAACAATCAAAACTCTGTAGATTTTTTTGTATATCAATTTGTACTGCTTGAAAGGGTTTACCAATGACAAATTTGTAAATGAACTTTGATTGCTTGCAGTTGATTAACAGACAAAAGATAGGAGTTTTGAAGGAGTTTTTATATGTGTAGTTGTTACTAGTTGAATATTGGAATCCCAGATCAAAGATTGGGTGGCATATTGTTTTTGTCCTGTCTGTCTGTCTGGTTGTCTGTTTGTCTGTCTGTGCGTCCGAAACTTTAATTTTGGCTATAACTTTGGAACTATGCAAGATAAACATTTCATACTTGGCAAGTGTATAGGTCTAGTCAAGAAGAACCTAAATATGGTCAGGTCAAAGGTCAAGATCACAGAGGTTAAAAAGGGGTGAAATTGGCTGTTTTCACATATTTGACTGTAGAATCCTTATTTTTTATCCTATTGAGACAGGGTTTGTTTTATGTTATTGCTAATAAAATTGCGCAGCTGAAGTATGCTATTAGATTTGAGGTAGCATTTACCATTTTTGAGAAACAAGAGGCCCAAAGGGGGACAAATGGAAAAAAATGAATTTTTAAATTTTTTGTCGGATCTTGATACAGAATTTTTCTTAAAGGTTTCTTATAGCATGTTTAAACAGATACATTTAACAATTAAAACCATTTCAATAAACAAGAGGCCCAAAGGGGCTACATCTGTTTCAGAATAAAGGGGTTGAATTGGGTGTTTTTATGGTATAAATAAACAACTTTTTAACCATGTAAGATAGACTTTTTATACTTGGCAAGTGTATAGGTCTTGTCAAGAGGAACATTAATGTGCAAAAAAATTAGGTCAAAGGTCATAGAGGTCAAAAAGGGGTAAAACTGGGTATTTTCATATATTTTACTGTAGAATCTGGGGGCATATGTAGTGTTTCACAAACACATCTCGTTGAATTTTAACATGACAATACCTGCCTTAACAATAATAAATAGGAAAGAATTATTAAATCAATCACAAAATTCTTAATTATTTTTGCAAGTTTCATTAGGTTTGTCAATTACTTTTACAAACATCAATTTCGTGTAATATTCATCTTCATTTCAAGGTTGAAATTGATAGATAGTGATGTATAAGACATTTTACAATCAATAATGATGTTGAAAAAGTGACAGCTAACTGATTGGAAATCTTAACCACTTGTATAAATACTGATCATGTTACATCACTACCGAATGAATCAAACAATTTGTTTTTATTTACCGAGTTGTAGTTTTTCAGTGATTGCCCTGGGACCATATCTGTATACTTTAATGTAAATCAATTTCATCCAAAAGAGATATGTGCATTCCTAGTTAAAAAGTTAAATCTCAGGAATACAATCATGTAATATTCGTAATTCTTCACTGTTTAATTAATTCGTTAACAGCCAAAAATGTTTAAATAAATCATATTGCTTTTTTGGCAATCAGATTCATGTGTTTTTGAAAATATAGAATTTTTTACATTTTTAATCATGCATCACATATTTAGCAAGGAAGCTGACCAGTTTGATTGACTTTAAGAATTATTACATGATTAAAATGCAATCTAGACGACAAAATTGAGATGAACTCATTTACACTCCTCTGTACCCAGTAAATAAAGGAATTTTGCAGCCTTCTCTCAGGGACTGAACATAAGCCACATTCTCAATGGATAAAAGTTATTTTAGAGGAGTCAATTGATGTGGAAATGTGGCTAACTCACTCACTGGCTGAATAAAGTCTGAATTACTTTATCTTAAGTTTGTTAGCTATATAGACCTTTTTATTCACAAATTCATGGGTGTCGCCATTGCCGACTTCCGAATGAACTTGTTACCGGAAGGGTGTAACGTTCGTAACACCTCGGCATTTGCCGATCGATCGGTATAAGGTTTAATGATACAGGTGTCATACTTTAACAGTTAATTACTCCAAGAACACCTGTTGAGAAAGTCATCAAAACCTATCTAAGTAATAAAACAGTTATTACGACATCAAAGAAACCGCCCAATATATATTGATATATTACAAATGACTGTTAATTAAGCAGAGAAGTTCGATATTTTATAAGTTGATTAAGAAAACTGAACTTTGTTTTGAAGGCAAAGAAATCAAATTCACAAGTAATTTAGATTAATAAATTAATCATTTATATTTCACGGAAAAAATATTTGAAATATTCTTGATAGATTTTCCGAAAGTTTGGAAAAATAACATGGATATTAATGTTTTTATAAAGGATACTAATGTGCATATACAAGCTCTTAAAAATTAAATGATAATAAATTTATGTTGAACGTTTTTAAAATATCTGCTTTCTGAAACATTTTGTTCAAGTTTATAAAGTTAAAAAAAAACAAAACAAAAAAGTAGTTAATTCAAAAAGTCTCTGGTAATATTATATTTAAGTAGGAACCAAAAACAAAAACAAAACAAAAAAAAACGGCAAATCGGCAAAACAATGACATCAAATATAAAATTGAACTGTATTTTTTTTTATTTGAATAATGCACGGTGATGTCATTCTGCAAGAATAAAACTAAAAAATAGTTAGTTGAAACAAGATAATTTCACACCTAATAACACGCAAATTGATGAGAAAAAAAATAAAGATTGAAATGCAAAATTTGAGATTTGAGCTCACGGATAGCGTTCAACTTGTCGAAATTCATATACATCAAATATATTTGTATAATATATCGCAACTATTTATTCCTTTATTTTATAACTCGTGTTTTTTAAATATCTTTGAGATGGGGTTCAAACTATATTTTAAGGATAAATTGGTTTATGCAATGAAAATATTGAAAATTTACCAAATTTTGATATTGGCCTGAGTTACCTTCCTCCCACCAAGAAGAGATAGCCATAATTTTTGTGCTAGAAAGGAGCAGTCCAACTGGAAAGTGGTTTTATGTCGATATAGTACTTTGTTCTATTTCTGAGAAAAAAATATGTGTACAGTAGAAATAATATTTTTTGTGAAATTTAATTTCAAAACACGTGGTAAATAAAAATTTTATTTCAAAATCCATCACTTTCATCTCTTTGCGAAAACAACCAAAGGGTCATAAAATTAATAAAATTAATTAAACCGGTTTAAACAATTACATTGATCTGTATATTAAGGACACGTGTCATGCCTCCAGGTGTAATAATCTTCCTGGACAAAACTGTTTATTATCACCTGGACGGAAGCATGAATTGCTGAATTATGTAATATTCTACAATACGCAAAACATTTTTGGTAAAAAATTTTACCTTATTTTCATATTAACTGCTTTTCATAATTTATTAGTTTATAAAAATTTAATTTTAACAGGTATATTCTTTCAGGGCGGATACCTGTTTTAATATAAAAATGTTAAAATTCTGTTTTTTTTATTAATTTAATCACGACAAATGACCATACGTTGCCACAGTAAATTACCGCTACACCCTCTTAATGGAGGACGACCATGCGGCAGATGGCGGTCAAGATCGATAACTGTGTAATCACCAATTTCTGAAAGCGTCTATATAGTGAAAGGTTGGCTGCATTAATTTACACATCCATATAATCTCCTGCAAAATTACATTCCAATCCTTTGAACTTAAAACAATGTGGTCACTGAATTTGACCTCACCATATACATGTACTGTACTATTTTTCCCAGGAGGGTATTAATGGGCAAGAAGCATTTATCAAGAAATAACATCATTTTTAGCTCACCTGGCCAAAGGCCATGTGAGCTTTTGCCATCACTCGGCGTCCGTCATCCGTCCGTCTATTAACTTTTATTCAAAGATCTTCTCTGAAACTACTGGGCCAATACTAACCAAACTTGGCCTGAATCATCACCAGGGTATGCTCTTTCAAGTTTGTGATTTTTATGTCTGTAGACCAAACAAATGGCCACTGTTACTAAAAATAGAACATAGGGGTAAATTGCTGTTTTTTGCAAATTACTCGAAAATTGATACAGATATCAATAATCTGACAGAGTAAAAATGATCAGCATGATGAGATCTACCCACTGTGCAATTTTGAAGAAAATCTGAAACCCGTCTGGGAGTTATAGCCCTTTTTCCATAAAATTTTCAAAATTTTTGCATTTTTTATTTTTTTATTTCAAAAAGTGTAACAGATAGAGGTCAAGTGTAAATGGCAAAAATGTTCAGCATATCAAGATCTACCCACCCTGAAATTTTAAAGAAAATTAATAAACCCTTGTAGGAGTTATTGCCCCTTTTTCACCGAATTTTTAAAATTTTTTATTTTTCATCTTTTATTTCCCAAACTATAGAAGACGAAGATCAAGTGTAACATGATGAAATGTTTGCCATGCTGTGGTGACTTCAAAACTGGTGTTGACTGCCATTTTCAAAATGGCTGCCAAAAAAGGCGGGAAAATTCAACATTGTCCGATTTCAATGAAATTTGGTTTCCAAATAGATATTGATGTTGCGACTTGAAAATTGTTCGTTGACCGCCTTTTTCAAAATGGCCACCAAAAAAGGCAGGAAAATTCAACATTGTCCGATTTCAATGAAATATGGTTTCCAAATAGGTATTGATGTCACAATTTCAAAACGGATGTTAACAATTGTTCATTGACCGCCATTTTCAAAATGGTCGCCAAAAAAGGCGAGAAAATTCAACATTGTCCAATTTCAATGAAATTTGGTTTCAACCGATGTTGAAAATTATTTGTTGACTGCCATTTTCAAAATGGCCACCATAAAGGGCGGGAAAATTCAACATTATATGATTTCATTTAAATTTGGTATCCAAGTGGATAATGATGTCGCTACTTCAAAACCGGTGTTGAAAATTGTTTGTTGACTGCCATTTTCAAATGGCTGCCAAAATAGGCAGGAATATTCAATGATGTCCAATTTCAATGAAATAGGTACAGTCCGAAAAGTCATTGTGTGAAATTATCTCCCTTCTAAACATGCTAATAATGAGGTGGGCGTATACTTCATCAGCCATATTTTAGAAACACGCCGTATGTTGATGGTCCATAGTAACGGCTAGATATTAAGCTTGTTCGGGTATATAAATCACAAAGGAACGATGCATTAGTAAAACAAAAACATTTACAAAATAAAAGTTAACAATTGGTCTGCTATTGCACGTTAAATTGTTTATAGTTGATGTCAAATGTCTTCACTGCGACCACACAAAAATTAACCTGGCGACAATAAAATATTATAAAAAGGCAAAAAATTACCGGGGCGGACACAATTTCTGTATTAAAAGATAGCCAAAGGATTAATCTTGAAGGGCAATTATGAAATAATTGATTTCAAAGATGTATATTTTCAAGATCCAAAATGATATCCCGTAACCAAGGAATAAGTGAGGGTGGTATTTTCCATTGTGTTCATTATTTGGCGGTAAATGTTATTTATAAACACCGCCGAGGCACTCACAGGGATCAATGTACCCCATTATGGTAAAATTATACGAAATTAACGGGAATGTTTCTAGATTTCTGTATCTAAATATTTATTTGGAGCCGTAGTAGAATGTTTACAGTTCCATTTAATACCTTAAAACAAACTATAGACAAAAATCAAATTATGATTACCTGAATGAGCCTCTGACTCGTAAGTTGTAATCATGACGTATGTAGGTAAATTCGATTTCATTTCTAAAAATAGAGCCAGTATTGTAGCAGAATACACTAACTTTGGGGTTTTATTCTGGGTAAATTCGTGGAAGGGCGGAAATGAAAATTTGCATACGTATTTATCAATTCTTTATGAATCAGTATGCCAATTTTGGAGAAAATCCGGAGATGTATATTTAATTCATCCAGAATTATAGACACCGAATTCAGTCCACTTAAACCGCAATTTACGCACTAATTACAAACTTTACAATCAAACGGCGAACATTTACATTATTTCTATACCTTAATGAAATACATGATTTAAAAAATCATTCAATTTTCCAGTTAGAAACAACTTTTTGGAATTTGTAACTACGGAAAACAATCTGAGTAGACATTTTTTGTTTCGTTTAATGAAGAGTTCCATTTCTTTTGTTAAAAACTAATCACTTATCGGCCTGGGTATTGATGTCACAACTTCAAAACTTATGTTGAAAATTGTTTGCTGACGGCCATTTTCTAAATGGTTTAAAGTATGATTTTAGACATTGTCCTATTTCAATGAAATTTGGTTTCCAAATTGATATTGATTTTGCGACTTCAAAACCAATGTTGAAAATTGTTCGTATTTCAAAACTGGTGTTGAAAGTGGTCCTTAGCAAGAACGTTTTTTGTCAAAAAAGCCCAACAAAGAAATATAGTAAAACATGATCAGACTTTAAATACCGGTACTGTACAAGATATTGGTGGTGTTCGAGGTACTAAAGTTTGAGAGACTGATGATAAACTGTATAACTTACAATGTTACCACGATTTTGGCAACTGAAAGCCAGGTGAGCGATACAGGCTCCTGGGAGCATCTAGTTGTTGTTCATGACGTTGACCAATGAAATTGGACATTGCAATAGTGATTGGAATTATATGTATTTGAAAATCATGCAAATTTCCACAAATTCCTGATTTTTTTCTCTTTTTGTTTTGGTCGATAAAAATTTCCCAAAGAGTCGAATAATTAAAAATGCCAGATCAAAATGTTTTATGAAAAATTTATGAAATGACCAATCATTATTCAACAATGGTAACCATGATTTATCATTCATTACAAGTGGCTTGACGTCACATGTACAATGGAAAGTAGTTTAAAAAAGTATGATTTTCGCTTATGCATTGAGAGGTTTTAGGACGTCATTGAGAATCATACTTTAACGAAGAAATTTGTGCTTCCTATCAATCAAAACAAAAGATCAATATATCATTCTATCAGGTAAGCATAAATGATATTTTAATAAGGTAACATTTTTCTGATATTTACGATTGTATTATATGGTAAGGTACAAATAGAGGTGGCAGTGGCATCTTTAGTTGACTCACAGCTTCCAAGAAAATTAGGTCTTTTAAGGATGTATTCTCCTGAGGTTTCAGTCTCTTCAAATCTTGTTGATGAATAATTCTTAAAACTTGTCTAATGAGTGAAAATTTGTTATTGATTTATATTATATAATGACCTCCCTAAATGATTTCACGTTGTCTTGAATTTCATCAAAAAAGCAACGTTTTCTTACAAAACTTTCTTATATCATCAGGGACCTATGCTTTTTAGCTCACCTGGCCAAAGGCCATGTGAGCTTTTGCCATCACTCGGCGTCCGTCCGTCCGTCCATTAACTTTATTCAAAGATCTTCTCCTCCGAAACTAATGGGCCAATCCTAACCAAACGTGGCCTGAATCATCACCAGGGTATGCTCTTTCAAGTTTATGATTTTTAAGTCTGTAGACCAAACAACATGGCCACTGCTACTAAAAATAGAACATAGGGGTAAATTGCTGTTTTTTGCAAATTACTCGAAAACCATTACAGATATCAAAATTCTGACAGGAGTAAAAATGATCAGCATGATGAGATCTACCTGCCCTGCAATTTTGGAGAATATCCGTATACCTGTCTTGGAGTTATTGCCCCTTTTCTTCAAAATTTTGAGTTTTTCGTTACTTCTGGTCTTATATATTGAAAAAGATAGAAGATAGAAGTGAAGTTTGTATAACAAAAATGGTCAGCATAGTAAGATCTACATGTCCTGCAATTTTGAAGAAAATCTGACAACCCACATAGGAGTTATTGCCGCTTTTTCTTTGAATTTTCACAATTTTTTAGCGTTTTTACTTTTATTTCAAAAACTGTTTGAGACAAAGGTTAAATGTGAATTGCAAAAGTGTTGAGGTTTTCAAGAACTACAATTTCTACATATGTCCAGCAGGTTCCCATCTCATCCAAGATGGCCACCAGCGGGGAAGATAGTTTAACATAGGACCCTATGGGAAATGCATTCAAAGATCTTCACCTCTGAAACCACTGAGCCAATGGGGACCAAATTTTGTCACAATAGTTCTTGGGTGGTCCCCTTTAAAGTTTGTGATTTTAACGTTCTTACCTCATCCAAGATGGCTGCCAGCGTGGAGCACAGTTTAACATAGGGACCTATCGGAAATGCATTCAAGTGTCTTCTCCTCTTAACCCACTGAGCCAATTGGAACCAAACTTAATTACAATAGTCTTTAGATGTTTTCCTTCAAAGTTTGTGATTTTTATGTTCATACCTCATTCAAGATGGACGCCAGCAGGGAACATAGTTTAACAAAGGGACTCTATGGGAAATGCATTCAAATGTCTTCTCCTCTGAACCTACTGAGCCAATTGGAACCAAACTTGGTTACAATTGTCTTTGGGTGATCCCTTCCAAATTTTGTGATTTTTAGTTTGTACCTTATCCATGAATGAAAATTTAACATCTGCTGAACTGATTTATAGTATGAATGGGTGGTCTGTAGATGACAGTGAATAAAACCAGTGACCAGGTGAGCGATACAGGCTCATGTGAGCCTCTAGTTATGAGTTGAGCATTTCTTCAGATTTATGAGATCTTACAGTACAGCCAGAAACTTACTGTGATAAATCACTGTGATAGTCATATATAAAAAAAAAAGGTCTTAATTTTTTTCCAGAGATGCTCCATGTGTGGTGGTCAATGTAGAGTATAGATGTGGACCAGAACATAGGTTTCCTGCTAACCATCACGACGCTGTCTGTGTGGTACGATGGGTCAAAATGAACAAAGGATTAATAGGTTTGTATTTCTAACCATAACAATGCACTTTGTGCTGTTTGAGGGGCGAAATGAATGATAAATTTGTTTTCCAAATAAATATGAAAGCAACAACCAAAAATCATAAATTCAGAATACATGGCAATATTATGCTGCGTTCACACTTAATTTCATTTGATTTGCATTTGATGTGTATTAAACTAATACGTATCAGGTTTTGTTTTACTCAAAACGTATTTGTAATATTGTATTTAAAAGTAATACGTTTTGAATGTGCATCGAAAACTTTTTCGATATGTATTTGATGTGCATTATATGTACGTCTGAACGCACCATAAAAATCACACAAAGCGAGATAACATGAATGATGAGGACGAAACAAACAGAATATAATTCAAATGCTACAGCATGCAAAGTACTAACAGTGTGAACCCCTTAAAAAAGACTGTAGAATCTTAATTATTTATCGGATTTTGATGGGGTTTCTTTCAGTGTGCTCCTGAGGAAATTTCCAATCAGCAGTATGGCAATGGATTTCATGTGGCATGTACCGTTCATGAGATAAATGGGGCCCAAAAGGGTCGAATTTCAAAAATTTTTAATTTTTTTATTTTTAGTCCGATTTTTATGCAGTTTTTTTTCAAAAATCATAAATTCAGAATACATGGCAATATTATGCTGCGTTCACACTTAATTCCATTTGATTTGCATTTGATGTGTATTAAACTAATACTTATTAGTTTTTGTTTTACTCAAAACGTATTTGTAACGTTGCATTTAAAAGTAATACGTATTGAATGTGCATCGAAAACTTTTTCGATATGTATTTGATGTGCATTATATGTACGTCTGAACGCACCATAAAAATAACACAAAGCGAGATAACATGAATGATGAGGACGAAACAAACAGAATATAATTCAAATGCTACAGCATGCAAAGTACTAACAGTGTGAACCCCTTAAAACCAGGAGTGTTAGCAGGTGCTCCGGAAGGGTAAGCATGACCTGCTCAACATGTGGATTAATGGTAAATAGGTTTGTACTGCTAACCTTAGCAAAGCTGTCTATTATGGGTGAAAATGAACAAAGAGTTGAAAGATTTGTAATGCCTGTCTGTGTTGTTTGGTGAGTCCAAATAAACAAAGGATTGATAGGTTTGTTACATTACCAAGTGATTCAGTAGTTACAGTATCTTCTTAATAATATACATGTGGGCAACATGTCAATAAGATCTATGCATTTCAACAATCCTGACAAATGGCTGCCATGCTTTTATTGCTAAACTTTAACCATCAGTTAGACCAGGTCTTGTGTCTTGTGAAGACATTTTAGGTATGTACAAAAATGTGGCATAAAACTATACAATCTATTGTAAACGCTTCTTTGCAAATGATCAGTATATAAGGACTAGCACTTATAAGATGACTTTATGACCTGAAAGATCAACAATTCCCTATTACACACATTAGTAATACACAATTATTTTTTACAAACAAATCATGTTATTATCAGTAAGTACTACTTCTATACACACTTCAGATTTTTAAATCACATTATATTGATAATAGATGAATGTTTTCCAAGATAAAAAGATTTGCTACTCAGAAGGAGGTAATGTACATAGCAAAAAAAGGATTACAATATGTTTATTGTCATATCTACAGTTTGAGTGTGGGAGGGGGCAAGATAGTTTAACATTGGACCATATTGAAAAAGACATTTAAAGATCTTCTCCTCCTAATCTATTGGACTTTTTTGGGAGAAACTTGGTCACATTAGTCCTTTGTTGGCCCCCTTTAAAAAATTGTGTCTGAAAAGTCGACATATCATTAACACTTTATCCACCAGTGACATATATATCTGCGCTACTACCTAAGACTGTATTGATGTGCACCACAGCCCTCCATACATTTCAGTTGCAAACTTTTTGTGTTTGTCCTGTAGCCTAATGGCAAATGTCTACAGCAGTTATAAGTAGTAGTTTTTAAGACCACTTTTGTAGTAATAACAGCTGTTACAAGAGCTCTGGAAACAGAAAATCCAGAAAATCGTCAAAATTAAGGGAGGGTAGGCAACTTGAAAGATAATTCTGCTTGAGAAAAGAAGGTGAAAATGCTGGAACTTCGGTTGCATAATGTAGAAAAATAATTGAGAATAACAGACATATCACAATTTTAGGAACAATCACCCACAGAAATAAACTGCCCCTAAATTCAGTGAAAAATAAGGAAATTGAGGGATTTTGACACTACCATCTTTCCATATATTTCTCTGTCATGAGCAATTCTTACGCTATTTATGTCAAAGATTCAGAAATGAAAGTGGTGTTACAGGCTTAGCTACTGGAGCGAAAAAAAGTCAGTTTGCCACTACTTCCGGTTCACTGGGACGACTTTAGTATGAAAAAAACGTCAAAAAACACCATTTTTAGGAGGGGGTGGGCTGTTGCTCCTCCACCCCACCACAATTTTCCTCCCATGTCGTCCTCCCCCAAATCCTGATACTTGAACTTATATCCTGTCAGCATCAACCATATTCTGCCTCATCTCATTTGCATATAATTTGCATAAATTTGCAAAGAAATGAAAATGCGACTTTCTAGAAAAAAGCTCTGGTGGACAAAAAGTTAAACAATAATTTTCAAAATTTGAAAATTTCCCAGAAATACTTCATATCTGCACTTCGTTAGCCGCAAAATGAGCAAAAACGATGAATAAAAGGAAAATTAACGAAAAAAATTTTTTTCACATTAACACTTGATCCACCAGTGACGTATATATCAGCACTACTACCTAAGACTGTATTGATGTGCACCACGGCCCTCCATACATTTCAATTGCAAACTTTTTGTGTGTGTCCTGTAGCCTAATGGCAAATGTCTACAGCAGTTATGAGTAGTAGTTTTTAAGACCACTTTTGTAGTAATAACAGCTCTTAGAGCTCTGGAAACAGAAAATCCAGAAAATCGTCAAAATTAAGGGAGTGTAGGCAACTTGAAAGATAATTCCGCTTGAGAAAAGAAGGTGAAAATGCTCGAACTTCGGTTGCATAATATAGAAAAATAATTGAGAATAACAGACATATCACAATTTTAGGAACAATCGCCCACAGAAATAAACTGCACCTAAATTCAGTGAAAAATATGGAAATTGAGGGATTTTGACACTACCAGCTTTCCATATATTTTTCTGTCATGAGCAATTCTTACGCTATTTATGTCAAAGATTCAGAAATGAAAGTGGTGTTACAGGCTTAGCTACTGGAGCGAAAAAAAGTCAGTTTGCCACCACTTCCGGTTCACTGGGACGACTATAGTACGAAAAAAACGTCAAAAAACACCATTTTTAGGTGGGGGTGGGCTGTTGTACCTGTGTTATATTCAAAACTTTTACAAACATTGACTTTATTGTCTTTATTATCAATTGATGATAAATTTCACTACCCTTGTTTGAAATTTAATAAAATTTATATTTATAACAGGACTAATTTTATTCTACCCATGTTATGTTTAATGACCACTATAAAATTTCATTTGTGAATTGTAACATGGACATACAATGTATGTGACCATTTAATCAAACATGACCCTAAAACTAACAAACTTTTCTTGTTTCATATTTGATGATTATAGAAATTGACTTTATGTTTTGCCTGAAGGTTTAATATGATAAATTGTCTGGTGTAAGTTGCTTCATGAGTTACTGATGCTTTATTTTGTAAATTAAAAATATAGTTTCTTGACTTGTTTTGACAGAAATTACTTCATGAAGGGTTCTTTGTAATTGTGTAAAATGAGCATTGTAATCTGTTTTTTTACCCCGCCACACGAAGTGGCGAGGTATTAAGTCATACCCTCAGTCGTGTGTCCGTCCGTCTCCCGAAGGTTTCCGACTGATAACTTGTAAACGAAATAACACAGGGTCTTCAAACTTGGTATGTAAGTTGTTTACCACCAAACTCAAGTCAAGTTTTATATTGGGTTCAGAGGTCCAAGGGGTTCTGGAGTTATACCCCTTGACTTGAAACTTTGAAATTTTGTGAATTTTAGGGTTTCAGACTGATAACTTGTGAACGAAATAACACAGGGTCTTCAAACTTGGTATGTTAGTTGTTTTTCACAAAACTCAGGTCAAGTTCAATTTTGGGTTCAGAGGTACAAGGGGTTCTGGAGTTATGCCCCCTGAAACTTTGAAATTTTGCAAATTTTAGGGTTTCATACTCATAACTTGTGAATGAAATTACATACTGTCTTCAAACTTGGTATGTAAATTGTTTACAACGATACACAGGCCAAGTATAATTTTGGGTTCAGCAGTACACGTACTTCTGGAGTTATGCCCCTTTTAACTTGAAAATTTTGTGAAAGCATGGGAGGTATCATGTAATGCACCATTACTATTTTTAGTTATGTTGTGCTTTCGATTCTTTAATTTTGCAACTAATGATTTTCTCAGTTATTTGTTTTATTTCATAGTTTGCAATGATGTGTTAAACCATTTTCAAGTTTTAAGTTTTTGTCATATTTCTCGAGACTAGAAAAGAAAAACCACTGATATTTTAGTGTGACATGGCATAACAACACAAAAATACACTTTTGTAAAATTGGGCACCAGAAAATTCCCTATGTAAAGTATATAAGCATGTCGACTATTCAGAAAGGTAGCATTCTTACTATATTTTATTTATATTTACAGGAGCTGTTAATGAAAGTACAGTTGGTGTTGGTGGTGACAGTGCAGGAGGAACACTAGCTGCTGCTGTTTGTCATGAGGAATACAATATAAATTACCAGGTATATCAATTTTTATATGACCGCAAACATTTTTGCGATTGTATAATGGTATGGTGCTGTCATCGTCGTCGTCGTTGTCGTCTGTAGACACTTTTGTTTATGGTTAATAACTTTAGTTCCAGTTAATCAATCCTTATGAAATTTTAACACAATGTTCCTTGGCACAAAAGGAAGGCTTTGATAAGTTTTGGTTATTGTGGCCCCACCTGTTTTAAAAAAAAGGGGCCCAAAATGGTTAAATTTTTCGTTTTCAAATATTTTACTGTAGAATCTTTATTATTTATTGGATTTTGATGGGGTTTCTTTCAGTGTGCTCCTGAGGAAATTTCCAATCAGAAGTATGGCAATGGATTTCATGTGGCATGTACCGTTCACGAGATAAATGGGGCCCAAAAGGGTCGAATTTCAAAAATTTTAATTTTTTTATTTTTAGTTCGATTTTGATGCAGTTTTTTGCAATGGATTCCTGATGAAAAATTAACCTAGCATTGCATCATCAGATTTTTGATAACTTGTTTCTTTTTCAAGCTATGATGGGCCCACCTGGGCAAAAATTGCAAACATGCAGATTACCTAAAATTTTATTTTTCATCGGATTTCGATGGGATTTTTTTCTTTGGATTCCTCTTGATATAAGCTTTCTGTCGTGTGTCAACGGATTTCGCGCAGCTCTTACCGTTTCCTAGCTATAAGGGGTCAAAGGGGCCGAAATTGCATTTTTTTAAAATAATGTGAAATTTTATTTTTGATCAGATTTTGATGGGATTTTTTTCTTTGGATTCTTCTTGATATAAGCTTTCAGAGTATGTTAATCAATTTGGTATAGCTCTTACCATTTCAGAGCTATAAAGGGTCAAAGAGGAATCAGAAGGAGTCATAAGGGCTAATTTTTATTTTCCCTAGTTTGTGTCCAGCTAATTACTGGGTCAATCTCCTTATTGTGTCCATCTAATTATTGTGTCCATACTCACTTTAAATTACACTTGTTCAAATTTCAGTGGTCGACATGCTGCGGTCGTATCATGTGCTCGGCGTAGCCCTTTATTATCCAAGTTGCAAAAAAGTTGAAGTCAGCTTTTAGTTTAGTCATGCAGTCATGTATCAACAATTAGTTTATGGACAGTTGCACTGTATTTATATGAAACTGGACATATTGTTCCAGAAAGATTTTTGAGAAATTGGGTCAAGCAACAAGGCCAGAGTGACCCATAATGGATTTAACTTTTCAGAAATTGAACTGGAAAACATTACATCATACTAAATAAAACTAGCAATATTACTGGATACCACAAAGAAATTGATTTGGAGAATGAGGTCAAAATGACAGAGAATGAAAATTTCAGAAGTATTTGGTTTTTGATAAAAACTAAAAATATCATTTCCAAGTAAAATGAAATTTGTATACATCTTTGCAATAAATTCAAAAATATTCCCTATAATAAAAAAGCAAATATGTCCTACATGAAAATGGTATTATATAAAATCTTCTGTAATTTTGATCTGGATGGCAGTAGTTCTTTCAAGTGGTAAACAAGTATGATAATTTACATCATATTGTACATATTGTGTCCATTTAGAAAAAAAAACAAAGATTCAAAACATCAAACACATCATTATACTGACATAATGAAAAATAAAATATATTAAATCTATTTTTACAGGTTTTAGTTTATCCCTGCCTAGATGGAAGGAGAAAGTTTAAATCTGATAAAGAATTTGAAAAAGGACCAGTGTTATCTAATGAAATAGTACAATGGTAAGAATTCCACCAAATAGTAATTTAGAAAAACATTGATATTAAATTATAAAGTACTAGTGATAACAATAATGGACACAATAATTATATCAAAAAAACATCTTGATATATATATTATATCTATAGTGGTGATTTATTGGGATTTTACCAGTTAAATAGATCCAGTATTATCATTGTTGAAAATGAAAGATTTGTCATTCTTAGAAGTTATGTTACTTTGATGTCACCAGCATTGTCATGTCAAAAATCTTTGTTTATTCACTTGGAAAAATACTGTGTAATAAAGTTGCATCTAAGATCTTGGTGCATGTTAAAGATCTAAAACTTGAAAAGCATAACAATTCCTAAATTTTAATGATAAAAAATATTCATCTTGTGACCAAAAAAATCAATAACTCTATCCTCTGCTTTGGTGAGTTAATGAGTTTTTTGGTCACTTGATATTAGTTCTTATTACAATATTGTGAAATATTAAATTAATAAAATACACTTCTGCTTTTGTCCAAGATTGCAATTAAAACAGGTGGACTCAAGTAAATTACTTTAATATAAACAATTTTCAGTGCATTTATTTTAATTTTTTAGGTTTCAAAAGAATTACATAAGTGAAGCAGATCAGGAGACACCTCGAGCATCACCTCTCTTGTATAAAAGTTTTAATAAAGTACCACCAGCATTGATAATTATGGCTGAGTTAGATAGGAATAGAGATCATGGATATGGTAAGATCATTTATGGCAATTTCTGTCACTGAGAAAGGTCCTATTATTAGCTCACCTGGCCAAAGGCCATGTGAGCTTTTGCCATCACTTGGCGTCCGTCGTCGTCCGTCCGTAAACTTTTTACATTTTGACTATCTCCTCAGAAACCACTGGACCAATTCGAACCAAACTTTACAGGAATAATGTATGGAAGGTCCTTCACAAAGATTGCCGAAATTTTTTCGATCCGCCAAAAAACATGGCCGCCAGGCCCGAACATAGTTTAAAATGGGACCCTATTGCAAAATGCACATTTTGGCTATCTCCTCTGAAACAACTGAACAAAACTGAACCAAACTTTACAGGAATGATGTATGGAAGGTCCTTTACTTAGATTGCTGAAATTTTTTCTGTCCGCCAAAAAACATGGCTGCCAGCGCAGATCATAGTTTAACATAGGACTCTATGAGAGAAGCACATATTTGCTATCTCCTCTAAGGCTTCTTAAGCAAATTGAACCAAACTTTACAGGAATGATGTATGGAAGGTACTTTACTTAGTTTGTCAAAACTTTTTCCAATCCGCTAAAAAACATGGCCGCCAGCGCTGAACACAGTTTAACATGGGAACCTATGGGCAAAGCATATATTTGCTATCTCCTCTGAAGCTACTGAAGCAAATTGAACCAAACTTTACAGGAATGATGTATGGGAGGTCCTTTACTTTGATTGCCAAAATTTTTCTGATCCGCCAAAAAACATGGCTGCCAGGGCCGAACTTAGTTTAACATGGGACCCTATGGGAAAATGCTCATTTTGGCTATCTCTTCTGAAACAACTGAACAAAAATGAACCAAACTCTACAGGAATGATGTATGGAAGGTACTTTAATTAGATTGCCGAAATTTTTCCGATTCACCAAAAAACATGGCCGCCAGCGCAGATCATAGTTTCACATGGGACACTATGGGAGAAGCATATATTTGCTATCTCCTGTAAAGCTACTGAAGCAAATTGAACCAAACTTTACAGGAATGATGTATGGAAGGTCCTTTACGTAGTTTGCTGAAATTTTTTCGATCTGCAAAAAAACATGGCCGCCAGTGCAGAACATAGTTTAACATGGTAACCTATGGGAAACGCATATATTTGCTATCTCCTCTGAAGCTACTGAAGCAAATTGAATCAGACTTTTTAGAAATGATGTATGGAAGGCCCTTTACATAGTTGGCCAAAACATAGTTTAACATTGCACCCTATGGGAAAAGCATATATTTGCTATCTCCTCTGAAGCTACTGAAGCAAACTGAACCAAACTTTACAGGAATGATGTATGGAAGGTCCTATATGTAGATTGCCAAAATTTTTCTGATCCGCTAAAAAACATGGCCGCCAGCAAGAACCTAGTCTTACATGGGACCCTATGGGAAAAGCATATACTGTGAAAGTACTATTGTTCGTGGGGTTCCAATTTTCCTGGAGTTCATGGTTGGTTAAAACCACGAAAAGAAGTTTTATTTTTCCCTTTAGTTTTAACGCTGAAAATTCGAAACCATGAATTTAAGAACCCTCGAAATATAGATATTTATGAAACCACGAAAATTGATGTCCACGAATAAAAGTTCTTCCACTGTATTTGCTATCTCCTCTGAAGCTTCTGAAGCAAATTGAATCAAACTTTACAGGAATGATGTATGGAAGGTCCTTTACTTAGTTTGTGGAAATTTTTCCGATCTGCTAAAAAACATGGCCGCCAGTGCAGAACATAGTTTAACATTGCACCCTATGGGAAAAGCATATATTTGCTATCTCCTCTGAAGCTACTTAAGCAAACTGAACCAAACTTTACAGGAATGATGTATGGAAGGTCCTATATGTAGTTTGCCGAAATTTTTCTGATCCGCTAAAAACATGACCGCCAGCAAGAACCTAGTCTAACATGGGACCCTATGGGAAAAGCATATATTTGCTATTTCCTCTGAAGCTTCTGAAGCTAATTGAATCAAACTTTACTGGAATTATGTATGGAAGGTCCTTTACTTAGTTTGCTGAAATTTTTTCGATCTGCCAAAAAACATGGCTGCATTGCAGGGCATAGTTTAACATTGGACCCTATGGGAAAAGCATATATTGACTAACTCCTCTGAAGCTACTGAAACAAATTGAATCAAAGTTTAGAGGAATGATGTATTGAAGGTCCTTTACTTAGATTACCAAAATTTTTCCAATCTTCCAAAAAACATGGCCGTCAGTGCCGAACATAGTTTTGAAAAAACATGGGATCCTATGGGAAAAGCATATATTTGCTATCTCCTCTTAAGCTAAATTGAACCAAACTTTACAGGAATGATGTATGGAAGGTCCTTCACATAGATTGCCAAAAAGTTTCCGATCCCATAAAAAACATGAATGCCATCATGAACATAGTTTAACATTGGATCCTAAGGGAAAATCACATTTTCATTTTCTCCTCTGATACCACTGAAGCAAATTCAACCAATCTTTACAGTAAGGATGTATAGAAGGTACTTTTCAAATATTGCTCATTTCATTTCGATCTGACAAAAAACATGGCCTCCAGTGCACAACATAGTTTAACATTAGAGCCAGGAATGAGATAACCATTCTTATAATCATAATCTCTGAAACTAATCAAGCAAATATAACTTAATGTATATGTCCTTTGCAAAAATTATTCATTTCAATAGGATCAGACAAAAAATGCAGGTGCTAATGAAGAACATAGCTAAACATTTGACCCCAAGAAAACATCATTTTTAGTCATGTATGGCATAGAAGCATTTTGACAGGTGAGCGATACAGGCTCTGTCTCTGAGCCTCTAGTTACAAACAAAGTCAAAACATCCAGTTGGATTCACTAATCAATTTAACATTCTTAAGGATGATTTGTATTAAATCTATTTGAAGCTTCCCAGGTTAATTGTTTTTCGTCAGTTTAACTCTAGGAAAAGAGTTGACATGCAGGAAAGTAATAAATACACTTCAAGTTAATAAATAGTTTGTTTATTAGGAGGTATTCAATAGGTCAGATATCCAGTCATTCCCTATTACTGCCACTCATATCTGTCTTCAATAACACGAGAGTTCCTATCTAGAAAGTCCCATATAAATCTTCACCATATTTGCCTGAGTAATCTTATAATCATTTTTCCAAAAAGTCAAATTCCGGAACATTCTGTATATTAGAATGGCGGGTCAGGGAGCTCAAACTGGGTAAAAATGGTGTCCCTTTATATTCGGGCAAAGGGAATAAATTATTCTATCAACACATGAAAGGTAATAGCTGAACACGTCATAAATGAACATTTAACCCCAGGCGGGTCATTCCAACAAATTTATTTCAAGAAAATAAATATGAAAATTTCTTGATTACACTCAATAGACCATTTGCCAGTTCTGCAATCAACTGAATGAATTTAGCAAAACCCAAAAGGGAGGACACTTTTTGAAAAATCTCAAGGGGACAGAATGGTTCCCTGTTTGTGAAATCCAACCAAAAAATAAAGCATTTTTAATCAAAAATTATGAGAGTTTAACCTTTAGCAGACATTTAGTCTGCAACACAATTCAAAACCCAATCCCAAAAAGCGCTTACCATGCTTTCAAGTGCTACTTATTTCAAGTAATAAAAATAAACAACTACTAACTTGAACTGTGTTCTCGGTGACTAAGAAAGTATTAAAAATTCGAAAATATGCTAACTTACTGCAGAATCTCATGAATATTGTGTAGGGAATTACTTTGTCCAAACTGGCTAAGCACAAAGACCGTACTTTAAAACAAACGTGCATGTTAAATGTTTGTTTGTCCGGTGTAGGAGTAACTTCCCTTTGAAGGTTTGACCAAAAACCACAAAATTTGACTAGAACTGACAAGAACTTTAGTAACTGGCAAATCATCTATTGACAACAGAAACCAGTTTCTAGTAGATTTGGGGTAAGATGTCGACAATAACCCAAAAACTTGAAAGTGGAATATCGTCTATTGTTACCTATGATAAATCAGTTTTTCATCACAGCACCAAAAAATGCTATTGTATTTATAAAGCAATCTGTAAGATGTGTTCATAATATCATTGTAAAATGTTAAAAACAGAAATAATTGGACCTTACCAACAAACCTGGCATGTAACTGATTGTTTCTTGTCAAATGATGGATAAAACTGTTTCTATATCTTTATTCCCTGACTTGGGAGGCTGGTGTCTTGTCTATTGAACTGGGTTTAACTGATGGGAGGCTCTTGATCTAATGTCATTAATTGTGCTGGATATACAAAATAAAAATTAATGGCTGCAAAATGAAATTCTCTGTCCTGATTGTTAATTTTCAGATACATTCTGCAAATAAACGCACATCCTACAAGATATTGGTTGAATGATTATTTTGCATGCTTTAATTATTGCATAGATTGTTTTTTTTTTTTTTGTTATATGGCCACAAAAAATTTGAGGTCGTATAATGGAATGGTGCTGTCGTCGTCGTTGGTGTTGTCCTTGTCGTCGTCTGTAGACACTTTTGTTTTTGGGCAATAACTTAAGTTCCAGTTGACCAATCCTCATGAAATTTTACCACAGTGTTCATTGGCACAAAAGAAAGGCTGAGGTGGGTTTTGGTCATTTTGGCCCCTCCCGTTTTCAAAAGAGGGGCCAAAAAGGGCAAAATTGGGCGTTTTCACATATTTGGCTCTTGAATATTTATTATTTATTGGATTTTGATGGGGTTTCTTTCAGCGTGTTCCTAATTAAATTTCCTTTCATAAGTATGCAACGTATTTTACATGGCATGTACCGTTCATGAGATAAATTGGGCCCAAAAGGGTCAATTTTCAAAAAAAAAATCATTTTTTTTTATTTTTAGTCCAATTTTGATGCAGTTTTTTTAATGGATTCTTTTTGAAAATAAATATAGAGCTGCACCATCAGATTTTTGACAACTTGTTTGTTTTCTGAGTTATGAGGGGCCCGAATGGGTGGACAAAGTTGCAGATTTGCAGGTTACCTAAAATTTTTATTATACGACCGCAAAAATTTTTGCGGTCGTATAATGGTATGGTGCTGTCGTCGTCGTCGTGGTCGTCGTTGTCGTTGTCGTCTGTAGACACTTTTGTTTTTGGCCAATAACTTAAGTTCCAGATGATCAATCCTTGTGAAATTGTTACACAATGTTCCTTGGCACAAAAGGAATGCTTGGGTAAGTTTTGGTCATTGTGGCCCCACCCGTTTTAAAAAAAGGGCCAAAAGGGGTTAAATTAGGTGTTTTCACATATTTGACTGTAGAATCTTTATTATTTGTTGGATTTTGATGGGGTTTCTTTCAGTAAACTCCTTAGAAAATTTCCAATCTGGA
>MJUU01023249.1:141009-173178 GCA_002080025.1 Modiolus philippinarum
TTTTTTTCGATCAAATTTTTTGGTTTGCACCATATCTCAGCACCTACATGTCATAGACAGATGATGATTGGTAAGTGGTTACATCTTGAGTAGTAACCAACATCCATACCAGAATTATGTCATCTTGACCTATATTTTCCACATCAATGAATTTGGCTAAATTTTCACTCTAGGTCCATATATCAAACTCTAGGTCCATATATCAAACAAAATTGGGATCAAGAAATTTAATTTTGATGTAGAATTGTTGCATATAGTCTGTAGATGTGCAATAAGATCTTGGAATTTTATTCCGGTTCCAACTTTGGTAAATTTCCTGAAAATGTCCAAGACTAACAATTTTTGAAATTTTTGCATATAATCAATTATTCTAGTCATTTTTTCATATCACTCATAATTCAGAAAAATTAAAATCCAAAAATGTGGTTCCAACTTTGGTAAATTTCCTGAAACTCTCAAAGACCAGCAATTTTTTGGAATTCTTGTTAGAAACCATGCTTTTTGGATGCATTTTAGTCAAGACATGTTTCCAATGGTAAGATTTCAAAAAATGTTGATTCCAATTTTGGTAAATTTCCTGAAACTCTCAAAGACAAGCAATTTTAGGGAATCCTTGTTAGCAACCATACTTTTTAGCTCACCTGGCTATGCCAGGGTGAGCTTTTGCCATCACTTGGCGTCCGTCTTCCATCCGTCCGTCCGTCTGTCTGTCGTAAACTTTCCATTCAAAGATCTTCTCCTCTGAGACCACTAGGCCAATTGGAACCAAACTTGGTCACCTTAGTCCTTGGGTGGTCCCCTTTAAAAAAGGTATCCGGCAGGTCTGTACCTCATCCAAGATGGCTGCCAGCGGGGAACATAGTTTTAACATTGGACCCTATGGGAAAGACATTCAAAGATCTTCTTCTGAGAAACTACCAGTCAAGTTATAACCAAACTTAGTCACAATGGTCCTTAGATGGTCCCTTCCAAAAAATTATCCGGCAGTTCTGTACCTCATCCAAGATGGCAGCCAGCGGGGAACATAGTTTTAACATTGGACCCTATGGGAAAGACATTCAAAGATCTTCTTCTGAGAAACTACCAGTTCAATTATAACCAAACTTAGTCACAATGGTCCTTAGATGGTTCCATCCAAAAAAGGTATCCGGCAGGTCCGTACCTAATCCAAGATGGCCGCCAGCGGGGAACATAGTTTTAACATTGGACCCTATGGGAAAGACATTCAAAGATCTTCTTCTCAGAAACTACCAGTCAAATTATAACCAAACCTAGTCACAATGTTCCTTAGATGGTCCCTTCCATAAAAGGTATCCGGCAGGTCAGTACGTCATCCAAGATGGCAGCCAGCGGGGAACATAGTTTTATCATTGGACCCTATGGAAAAGACATTCAAAGATCTTCTTCTCAGAAACTACCAGTCCAATTATAACCAAACTTAGTCACAACGGTCCTTAGATGGTNAACCAAACTTAGTCACAACGGTCCTTAGATGGTCCCTTCCAAAAAAAAAGGTATCTGGCAGGTCCGTACCTCATCCAAGATGGCCACCAGCGGGAACATAGTTTTAACATTGGACCCTATGGAATATACATTCAAAGATCTTCTTCTCAGAAACTACGGTACTAGTCCAATTCGAACTCTGCCCAAATTTTTGAATTTTTATTTGAATTGTGATCTGAATGTTTTAATTTCAGCAATATGTATTACCTTGATTATAAGGGGAACCCCTGCCCAAATTTTTTTTTGAATGGTGTTCTGTTATGGGTTGTAATGGATAGTGGAGCTTTCAGTTGCCATGGAAACCAAACAAGAACACTATAATTTTAGGGAAAAAAAGTATTCTACTAGATTTTGTGTTTTGTTTTTCCTATTGGAAATGCCTTTTATTTATGTCAGCCATGGTCCAGGTGAGCGATACAGGCTCTTGAGAGCCTCTTGTTTGATAATTTTTGCCAAAGCAAATATTTTAAATGGTTAGATTTCAAAAAATTTTGATTTCAATTTTGGTAAATTCCCTGATACTCTCAATGACCAGTTATTTGTTTGAATTCTCCTTAGTGAACCACATCTTAATAAAGGTTAAATTATAATGACAATGGAGTGAACAGGCGAGACACCAGGTTCCGCGGAACCTTTACGAATTATTCTGCTTAGACGATTGCTGTTTGCTGACAAGTTCCATCTACCCGGATTTTCTGTCTGGATTTACCTCCATAGCCTTTAGTTAAGAACCAAATTACAAGGCAGTGATACTATTTGACCCATAGTTGGGACAGGGTTAATGAGTGTAAGGGCATGTCCACAGGCCAGTTGGCCTACACACTGTATTTGTGGGGTCCTTGCTACTCGGAGATCCTCTACAGTTTAGCCTAGGGTGCTAGACCTTAGTTTACCATGTGCTGTCGCTTGGAGACACTTTAAAGATCTTTGATTGGTAGTTTTCCAGTCGTTCCGTCCCCAGTAGTTCCGGCCTCAAGTAGATCCGGCCCCAATTTGAAAGTAGTTCCGGCCCCATATATGAATTTAATTATTTAAACAAACAACTTGAGTTGCATGAATCTGCTTGTATAAATCACTTAATTAATTAGACTAAATAGCTCATACTGCAGTATATACAGAAGCCAATTAAAAACGGGTGTTTTCTTAAATATGGGTGGTCAAATTGGTATTAAAATTATTAAAAAAAAAATTCACTTATTAATGAGTTAATTAAAACTTTAATTACTTTGATGTTTCTCTTGATTGGAAAATTTCTTTGATTTTGTTTTCAAAACAACGATTATCACCTAAAAGGCGAAGCTTAGAAAAACAACACACATGTCATGGCATAAGCTTATAATATCACCACTGAGATTACCGACACAACACTGACCAAAACCCCGGGACCAAAACATTGTAATGTAAATTTCCATATAATCTGCATGCCATTTTTCTATAATTGGCATTGCTATTAAATAAAATATTTTTGCTATTTCAGTGTTTAACTTTACAGTGTAAGGAAATTAACCCTTTTAAATTATTATACCTCGTTTTCAACTTGAAGGTTCAAGTAATTAACAAACAAACATATATATAGTCGTCATGGTTGTAGCATTACTATGGTAATCCAAGACATATGAACTCTTTTGAAGAGCATAAAACTGACCGTTCAGCATGCATATCGTGTATATACTTTCAAAGTTTGCTAGTTTGAAAGTAAAACATAAATCATCAGGCAAAATCACTTTAAAAAACTGGAGAAATTAAAGGTTTTTTTTCTTCATATTTGCCCTCAAAGAGATTCAAAGTGATAACAATTAACATACAAGAGTAATTGTTCCATTTTCATTTCCAAGAATCAATATGCAGATCTATGCACCGTATGTATAACTTCAACACTCAATATGGGAGGTAACTAGAATTTCCGGTTTAAATTTCGGATTCAGTTGAGATCGAAATTATGATTATGAAGGTAATCATGACAATCATGCCTTGGAATATATAATATATACCAAGCAATAATGGGAAAATATATTAGGTGACGGGTCGACTTAGGGGCCGAAACTACTGGGGCCGGAACGGTTGTGGCCGGAACTACTTGGGGACGGACCGACTTGATACCGATTGGTAGAGGCTGTGTGCTAGCAAGAAAGACTTACACACTCGGCTTTAGACTAGCTAGGGGCAGTAGTAGAGTCTTCAACTCCCCCTGCACTAGACGCATATCCAATCCTGTAGTATTCCTACCACTAACACACAGAAAAACTGATGGAAATAATAAGATCGGCATACGAACCAAGCACCTGCCAAGTTATCCACCAGAACTCCCTTACAGCACCATTCAACATACTAACAGGAGTGCATCAAGGATGCTTACTATCACCCTTCCTCTTTTTGTTGGCTGTAAATTGGGCAATGAAAACAACAAAAGAAACACACTCAAGAGGTATACCGTGGACATTTCAAAAACATCTTGAAGACCTAGACTTTGCTGACAATATTGCCCTCCTTTCACATAGACATGTAGATCCTTAATCTAAAATATCAACTTTAGAACATCAGGGTAAAAAGATCGGACTCTATATAAACCAGGGAAAACAAAGACAATGCATATAAACGGGTTAATTACAACAAGATTTAAAATACATGCAGAAGAACTGGAAGATGTAGAAAAATTTACATACCTGGGCAGTATTGTGAGTAATGATGGTGGCACAGACAAAGACATAAAATGCAGAATTGGAAAAGTAGCGACTGTTTTTAAGACCTTACGCCCAATATGGACTTCATTACAAATTTCAGTTAACACCAAGCTTAAAATCTTTAACTCAAACGTAAAATCTGTGCTACTATACGCCTCTGAGACCAAATATCAACTTAATTTAGAATATCAGGGTAAAAAGATCGGACTCTATATAAACCAGGCAAAACAAAGACAATGCATATAAACGGGTTAAATACAACAAGATTTAAGATACATGCAGAAGAACTGGAAAATGCAGAAAAATTTACATACCTGGGCAGTATTGTGAGTAATGATGGTGGCACAGACAAAGACATAAAATGCAGAATTGGAAAAGTAGCTGTTTTTAAGACCTTACGCCCAATATGGACTTCATTACAAATTTCAATTAATACCAAGCTTAAAATCTTTAATTCAAACGTAAAATCTGTGCTACTATACGCCTCTGAGACCTGGCAAACAACAAAACCAGCATCTCACAAGCTCCAAATATTTAACAACAGATGTTTGAGAAGCATCTTGAAAATCAAATGGCAGGATATGGTGACCAATGAAGAACTATGGTCAAGGACAAACCAACTCCCAATAGATACACAGATAAAGAAACGAATGTGGACCTGGATTGGGCATACTCTCAGCAGGGACTATACATATGTAATGTATAGTATCTGCTCTCAGAAAGCCCCAAAACACTATTGTTAACCAGGCACTGAGATGGAAACCTCGAGGACAATGAAAACAAGGTCAACCAAAGAACTCCTGGAGAACATCTACAGAGCAGGAGGGGAAACAACAGGGCAAGACATGGGGGCAGATCGAAAAGTTAGCCCAGGACAGAAGGAAATGGAAATCTTTCACTGACAACCTATGTCCAGGAATGGATTGAAGGGTTTAAAGTCAAGTAAGTCAAGTCATTATGATTCAAAATTTCATTTAAATATACATTTACTTCAAATAATGTTTGAGTTTTGTTTGCAATTGTCATTCTCTGTTATAATGTTTAAAACCTATTTATAAATTTTGGAGCTTTCTATTTTCTTCCAGTTAGAAACATAGTTTTTGTCTCCTTGACATTTACCCCATTTCCCTTCTTTTTCATATTTAACAATAGACCAAATTGAAAACCATTCGGATCTTCTCTGAACTTACTGTCCATAACAGCCATGGTCTAGCTCTATAGAGCATCTTGTTTTTTTTTGTAATTTTATCTCCTCTTTTACTCAGATTGATAGATAAATTATAGATTTCTGTTGCTTTGTCAGACAGGTTTTGACATGATATCAATTAATAAATGTGAATTTTAATGATCAGGTCAGTTTCTTTTCAGCAGGATAACAATACAAATTGTTTAAACAGAAAATACTTCACAAAAGGTAAAGATCATATATCCAGAATTGTAACAGATAAAGTTGGTCCTCTGTACTTATTATTTTAGGATTATATAGTATTTTGATTTAAATTGACTTACTTATTGTATTCAGAGACATATAATGATATGTATTTCTGTCTCTCCAGGGCATGGTTGAAAGCCAAGTTATTTTCTTTCCTTCTTTCTTCTGTAACTAAAGAGCATGATTCTCCTTTAGCACTGTAACCAGCTGCTTAACTGGATGAACTAAAGAATTGATCCGTTATGTCAGTCTATTTACATGTTATTTATACCTGCTACTACGCAGGTAGGTTGTCTTGTAACACTTTCTTTATGGTCCTGCTTCAGGTCTCTCTGGGTTTCCCTTCTTACTTTTTACCTCACCTGGCTATGCCAGGGTGAGCTTTTGCCATCACTTGGAGTTTTTATTCAAAGATCTTCTCTTCTGCAACCACTGGGCCAATTGGAACCTAATTTGGTCACAATAGTCCTTGCGTGGCCCCTTCTAAAAATTGTATCTGGCAGGTCCGTACCTCATCCAAGATGGCCACCAGTGGGGAACATGGTTTTTAAAACACATGCAAAGATCTTCTTCTCAAAAACTACCAGCCCAATTATAATAAAACTTAGTCACAATGGTCCTTAGATGGTCCCATCCAAAAAAGCTTTCCGGCAGGTCCGTACCTCATCCAAGATGGCTGCTAGCGGGGAACATAGTTTTAACATTGGACCCTATGAAAAACGCATTCAAAGATCTTCTCAGAAACTACTAGTCCAATTAGAAGCAAACGTAGTCACGATGGTCCTTAGATGGTCCCTTTAAAAAGGTATCCGACAGGTCTGTAACTCATCCAAGATGGCCGCCAGCAGGAACACAGGTCTAACATTGGACTCTTTGGAAAACGCATTCAAAGATCTTCTCAGAAACTACGATTCCAATTAGAATCAAACTTAGTCATAATGGTCCTAAGAATGTCCCTTCTAAAAAAGGTATCCGAAAATACTAGTCCAATTAGAACCAAAAATAGTCACAAGGGTCCTTAGATGGTCCCTTTCAAAAAAAGGTATCTGACAGGTCCGTACCTCATCCAGGATTGCTGTCAAGCGGGGAACATGCATAGTTTTAACTTTTGACCCTATGGAAAACGCATTCAAAGATCTTCTTCTCAGAAACTACCGGTCAAATTAGAACTAAACATAGTCACAATGGTCCTTAGATGGTCCCTTCCAAAAAAGGTATCTGACAGGTGTGCACCTCACCCAAGATGGCCTCCGGCGGGTAAAATAGTTTTAACATAGGGTCCTTATATGGTCCCATCCAAAAAAGGGTATCCGACAGGTCCGTACCTCATCCAAGATGGCCTCCAACGAGGACATAGTTTTAACATTGGACCCTATGGAAAACACATTCAAAGATCTTCTCTTGAAATACTAGTCCAATAAGAACCAAACATAGTCACAATGGTCCTTAGATGGTCCCTTTCAAAACAGATATCCAACAGGTCCGTACCTCATCCAAGATGGCTGCCAGCATGGAACATAGTTTAAAAATTGGACACTTTGGGAAAAAAACATCCAAAGGTCTTCTCAGAAACTACCAGTCCAATTAGAACCAAACATAGTTACAGTGGTCTTTAGATGGTCCCTTCCAAAAAAGATATCCGACATGTCCGTGCCTCATCCAAGATGGCCTTCAGCGGAGAACATAGTTTTAACATTGGACTGTATGAGAAAAAGTCATTCAAAGATCTTCTCCAAGTTGGCCTCAGCAGGGAACATAGTTTAAACTCTCGACCCTATTGGAAATTGCATTCATCTCTCTATGACAGCAATGGTCCAGGTGAGCGATACCGGCTCTTGTGAGACTCTTGTCCATCTTGTGTCCATGAACGAGCTTTTTTTTGTCAAACCTATTGTCCTCCATTCTGAGCATGTGTCCCAGTCATTTCCACCTTGTCCTTTTATGGTATCAGTAGCCTTTTCATTAATAGCTCACCTGGTTATGCCAGAGTGAGCTTTTGCCATCACTTGGCGTCTGTTGTCCGTCTGTACCTCCGTCCGTCGTAAATTTTTTATTCAAAGATCTTCTCCTCTGAAACCACCGGGACACTTTGAACCAAACTTAGTCACAATAGTCCTTTGGGTGTCCTTTTAAAAATTGTATCCGGCAGGTCCTTACCTCATCCAAGATGGCCGCCAGCCGGTGTATATAGTACTTACTTCAAGATGAAGAGCAACAATAAAAGCGTTGTTCCTTTGCTTGCTTTTTACCATGTATTTGTAGAGACTTTGTCTCATGTTCATTTACTCCATATCCTTTTATTCACCAATTAACACATTCAAAGTTCTTCTTTTCAGAGACGATCAGTCAAATTATAATCAAACTTAGTCACAATTTTCCTTCGATAGTTGGCAGGTCCGTAACTCATCCAGGATGACCACAAGCAGGGAACATAGCTTTTACATTGGACCCCTTGGATAAGACATTCAAAGATCTTTTTGGAAATTCCCTGTCCAATTATAACCAAACTTAGCCACAATGGTCCATAGATGGTCCTTTTCTAAAAGATATCCGACAGGTCTGTACCTTGTCCAAGATGGCCGTCATTGGGATCATAGTTTTAACATTGGACCCTATGGAAAAGACATTCATAGATCTTCCTCTCAGAAACTACTAGTCCAATTAAAACCAAACTTGATAATAATGGTCCTTAGATGGTCTCCTACAAAAAAAGTATCCTGCAGATTAGTACCTCATTCAAGATGGCAACCAGTGGGAACATAGTTTATGTTGAATTCGTTTAAAAGAATTAGGTCTCTGAAATCACTTATCCAATTGGAACCAAATTTGATCACTAAAGTCCTTGGTGTACCTTCAAAAATTGCATCTGTCTGCATCCAATCCAAGGTGGCCTCAGCAGGGAGCATAGTTTAAACTCTTGGGCCATATTGGAAATGCTGTTCATCTGTCTATCATAGTGTCGGCCATGGTCAAGGTGAGCGATGCAGGCTCTCGAGAGCCTCTTTTTTATAGTTCTTCTGACAATATATCCAGAGTAAGCTTTTACCATAACTTTGCGTCCGTCTGTCCGTCATCAGTCCATCCTCCATAAGTCGACTATCGTCGTTCATCTCTTTGTTGTCAACTTTTAATTTAAAGATCATATGAAAACTGTGGCCAAATTGGAACCAAACTTGATCGCATTAGTCCTTTGGTTGTCCCTTTCAAAGTTTACAATTCTGATATTTGTACCTCATCCAAGATGGCCATCAGTAGGGAACATAGTTTAAAAACTTCTCCTCTGAAACCACCGATCCAATTGGAACCAAACTTGGTCACAGATATCCTTGAGTGAACCACTTCAACGTTGTTTTTATTTTTAAGGTCTTACTTCATTCAAGATGAGCACCAGTTGTAAGTAAACATAGGTGCAGGTAACAAATGACCCTGTGGGAAATGTATTTTAATGATCTTCTCCTCTTGTGGTCCCTTCAAAGTTGGTGATTTTTGTGTTTGTATCTCATATATATATGATGGCCGCCAGTGGGGGACCCTATGGGAAATGCAATCAAAGATCTTCTCCTCTGAAACCTATGAGTCAAATGGAACCAAACTTGGTCACAATTGTTCACGAGTGGCCCCCTTCAAAGTTTATTATTTTGATAAACAAACGAGTTAAAATTCTTGTCGAACTGCGATAAAGGGTAAAACAAAAAATATATACACATATCAAAACATAAATGATATTATTTTATCTTTTATGTTTTGATATGTGTATATTTTTTTTTGTTTTACCTTTTATCGCAGTTCGACAAGAATTTTAACTTGTTTGTTTATTTATGCTTACACGAACTGCCGCACAGCACTCTTTATTTTATTTTATTATTTTGATGTTTGTGCCTAACCTTAAAACTTTTATTTTAACACAGGACCCTATGGGAAATGCATTCAAAGAGCTCCTCTGAAACCACTGAGCCAATCGGGACCAAACTTGGTCACAATAGTCTTTTAGTGGTTTTCAAAGTTTTTTAGTGATATACAACAGTATATGGGTGACTCGTTTAAAAGAATTTCGTTGATATTGTTCATTCCTCATCCAAGGTGGAAGACAGTGGCAACATAACATTAGATTGATTGCCTCTGAAATTAGTGGAAGGCCATGGTCCAGGGGAGCGATACGGGCTCTTAAGAGCTCTTGTATTCATTTTGACCTCTTACAATGACAATCCTTATTTTCACTTTTCTTTTAGTGCGTTTTTTATCATTTTTAGCTCACCTGGCCAAAGGCCATGTGAGCTTTTGCCATCACTCGGCGTCCGTCCGTCGTCCGTCCGTCCGTCCGTCCATTAACTTTTATTCAAAGATCTTCTCCTCTGAACTACTGGGCCAATACTAACCAAACTTGACCTGAATCATTACCAGGGTATGTTCTTTTAAGTTTGTGATTTTTATGACCGTAGACTAAACAACATGGCTGCTGTTACTAAAAATAGAAGAAAGGGGTGAATTGTCGTTTTTTTTTTTGCAAATTACTCGAAAGCCATTACAGATATCAAAATTCTGACATGTAGTAATAATGATCAGCATGACGAGATCTACCTGCCCTGCAATTTTGAAGAATATCCGTTTACCCGTCTTGGAGTTATTGCCCCCTTTCCGTGAAAATTTCAGTTTTTCGTTACTTTTAGTCTTATATATTGAAAATAGTAGAAGATAGAAGTGAAGTTTATGTAACAAAAATGGTCAGCATAGTAAGATCTATTGCAATTTTGAAGAAAATCTGACAACCCACGTAGGAGTTATTGCCGCTTTTTCTTTGAATTTTCACAATTCTTTAGCGTTTTTACTTTCATTTCAAAAACTGTTTGAGATAAAGGTTAAATTTGAATTGCAAAAATCTTGAGGTTTTCCAGAACTACAATTTCTTCATATGTCCAGCAGGTTCGTATCTCATCCAAGATGGCCACCAGCGGGGAAGATAGTTTAACATAGGACCCTATGAGAAATGCATTCAAAGATCTTCTCCTCTGAAACCACTGAGCCAATTGGGACCAAATTTTGTCACAGTAGTCTTTGGATGGTCCCCTTTAAAGTTTATGATTTTTATGTTTGTACTTCATCCAAGATGGTCGCCAGCACGGGGCATAGTTTAACATAGGACCCTATGGGAAATGTATTCAAAGATCTTCGTCTCTGAAACTGTCGAGTCAAATTGAACCAAACTTGGTCAAACATAGTCCATGGGTGGTCCCCTTTAAAGTTTGTGATTTTTACGTTCGTACCTCATCCAAGATGGCTGCCAGCATGGAGCACAGTTTAACATAGGGACCCTATGGGAAATGCATTCAAATGTCTTCTCCTCTGAACCCACCGAGTCAATTGGAACTAAACTTGCTTACAATAGTCTTTAGATGTTTCCCTTCAAAGATTGTGATTTTTATGTTCATACCTTATTCACGATGGCCGCCATCAGGGAACATAGTTTAACATAGGGACTTTATGGGAAATTCATTCAAATTTCTTCTCCTCTGAACCTACTGAGCCAATTGGAACCAAACTTGGTTACAATTGTCTTTGGGTGATCCCTTCCAAAGTTTTCGATTTTTAGTTTGTACCTCATCCAAGAATGAAAATGTAACATCTGGTGAACTGATTTATAGCATGAATGGGTGGTCTGTTGGGGACAATGAATAAAACCAGTCACCGGGTGAGCGATACAGGCTCATGTGAGCCTCTAGTTTATATTCAAAGTCCGTGAATAATCGTAGCCGGATTTTCTTCAGTCCTCCAGCTTGTAGGAGCATCATTTCTCTAGCTTATGGAAGCATCATTTCTCTAGCTTGTGGAAGCATCATTTCTCTAGCTTGTGGAAGCATCATTTCTCTAGCTTGTGGAAGCTAGATTTGCAATGTTTGATTTGTATGCTCAGTTATGAAAATCAGTCATATAGTTGAAACCCTCTCAAATAAATTGCTTCTGTGTTTTCTGTTCAAAATTTTTTGAGAGACAGATCTCCGGGAGACAGTACTCCGGATTCTTTATCACATATATACATGATTCCTTCTACTAGGTATAAAAAAGTTTGACGTATGTCGAAAGGTTGCTCCAGTCTAAAACACTTTAAAATGACTTAGTTCTGCTCTTATTCTAATGGCTGCTTTAAATCATGAGACTCTTTGATATCCATGTAAATACATATTGAGATGAAAATTACTGAATGTGAGTGTTTGACATTTGGAACAAAACATTGACTGACTAGCATTTAATGTAGATGTACGTTACTTTTATTTCGGATAAGATGGTCGATTTCTGAAGGTTGACTCAAGTCATATCTCAACAAAACAAAAATCGTATATTATTTACAATCAATGGAACAACAGCTTGTTTTACTTATATTACATAGATTGTCAATCTATATACGTTTTGTAAATAGATAATACTCTCTATTTATGTTGTTCTACTTCTTGAAAGGATTTAAATCTTCACATATACCATACACGTATGATCCTAGTGCACAAATTTTATTAAACTGTGTATTAAAACGTAAGCTTTTATAAAAACATTTGTGATTAGAATGTATAGATGACAAAATGGAAGAAAAGGATCGGATAATCAGTACAGAGAGAGGTAAACCCAAACAACCCAAGTTTTTATCACACATCTCAGCATTAGCACGATTATGGGCATTAGCTACACTTGCCGGTAAGTATCTTAAATACTGAAATACATTTCAAACAAAAGTAAAAGTACATGGGACAAAATCCCCACAAATATGATGGTTATTACTAACAAGAAAACCACTCGATACTATGGATGCTCCAGGAGCTATATGTCCTATATTTTCACCACCACAAGTTGGTAATAATGTAACAATCTCGCAACTAGCGACTGACGTAAATCATGCATTGAGTAGTTATCTATGTTACGTTTGTTGACAATCTCGGATCCATGATCAAAAGTGAAGATACATGGATGTACAGTAGAATTTGTTCAAAATTTAACGCGCAATTCGCGCTATCCGGTGCTAGGGTCCGTCTTTACCCTACTATGAGATATATGAGTGAAAATAAATGTACAAGTGACTTATGTCTCCCACTTCAAAGATCTTCTCCTCTGAAACCACTGGGCCGATTGGAACCAAACTTGGTCATAAGAGTCCTTGGTTGGTCCCCTTTAAAAATTGTATCCGGCATGTTTCTGCTTCGTCGTGTGTGAAAGGGTTGGCGCGCATAAAACAGTCTAATGCATTGTCTCGGTGGTGTTATCATTTTTGTTCCTGCTTTTTGTACTAAAATTGGACAAAAAGACAAAATTGCCAGCCAAACGGTAGCCGAAGAAGCGGCGGACTATACGCAAAAATATCGGACAAAAAGGCAGAACTTTCGGACGAAAGACAGAATCGGATAAAAAGCGACGGACAAATAGCAAATCGAACAATAAACGTCGGACTAAACGCAAATGTTTCGGACGAAAAGCAAAATCAGGCAAAAAGAAAATATCGGACAAAAACACTGTATCAACTCTCTTGTATTGTTATTCAGTGCGTCGAATTATTTCAAACAAACAGGTAATAAATTTATCGTTTTCAAAATATTGTATATAAAAATTGTTTATTTATGAAATATGGTCTGTCATTTTTGTGCTAGTTAAACGTCAGATCGATAATTTGATGACGACAACAAATGGTTTTAGGCATTTGACCGCAATAACAATAATTTATGTTTAAATTACATATAATAACAAAACATGGATTCAGACTCAAATAAAACGGACCAGTTTCTACATCTGACAATTTTGATAAAAGTTTTGTCCTTTGCTTGTATTTTAGTGATGTGGGCTACAAGTATCACAACGCTCCAGTTTGCATCGGGGACACCACTGTACTGGGGATGGTATATTCTGTAAGTATGTATACTGTGCTGAGGATGGTGTATTCTGTATAGGGAACATCATTGTACTGGGGTTGGTTACGTTCTGTCGATATGTAAACCTGCTCTGTGAGTATGTGTACATCGGGAACACTACTGTACTGGGATGGTAGATATATTCTGTAGTAGTATATGTACATCGGGAACATTACTGTACTGTGGTGGTATGTTTTGTAAGAATGTGAACATGTACTGGGATGGTATATTCTACAGCAGTATATATGTACATCGAGAACATTACCGTACTTGGGATGGTATACTCTGTGAGTATGTGTACATCGGGAACACTACTGTACTTGGGATTGTATACTCTGTAAGGGAGCAACCATTTGATTTTTATGGGGGGCTATGGTCAAATTAAAAAAAAAGGCAGGACGGTTACCTATAGCAAAAAATCCAGGATGACTATGCGGGTTAATCCAGGACAGGCTTGGAACAAAAATAAAAAGCCAGGATAGAAGTTACACACACACACAAAAAAATCCAGGAAGAAAAATTTGACCATAGCCCCCCCCCCCCATAGAAATCAAATGGTTGCTCCCTAAGTATGTTTACATCGAGAACATTACTGTACTTGGGATTGTTTACTCAGTAAGCATGTGTACATCGAGAACACTACTGTACTGGGGATGGTATACTCTGCGAGTATGTATACATCGAGAACACTATTGCACTGTTGATTGTATACTCTGTAGTATGTGTACATCGGGAACACTACTGTGCTGAGGGGTGGTATATACTCTGTAAGTATGTTTACATCGGGAACACTACTGTACTGGGGATTGTATACTCTGTAAGTATGTGTACATCAAGAACACTACTGCACTGGGGATGGTATAGTCTGTATGTGTATATTCGGGTATACCACTGTACTGGGGATGGTATACTTTGTAAGTATGTGTACATCGAGAACACTACTGTACTTTGGATGGTATACTCTGTAAGCATGTGTACATCGGGAACACTGCTGCACTTGGGATTGTGTACTCTGTAAGCATATGTACATCGAGAACATTACTGTACTGGAGATTGTATACTCTGTAAGCATGTGTACATCGAGAACTCTACTGTACTGGGAATTGTATACTCTGTATGTGTACATCGGGTACACTACTGTACTGTGGATGGTATACTCTGTAAGTATGTGCACAAAGAGAACACTACTGTACGGGGGTGGTATACTCTGTAAGTATGTGTACATAGAGAACATCGAGAACACTACTGTACTGGGGTGGTATACTCTGTAAGTATGTGTACATCGAGAACACTATTGTACTGGGGATGGCATACTCTGTAAGTATGTGTACATCGAGAACACTACTGTACTGGGGTCGTATACTCTGTAAGTATGTGTACATTGAGAATACTACTGTACTGGAGGTGGTATACTCTGTAAATATGTTAACTTCGGGAACACCATCATAGTGTACTGGGGATGGAATATTCTGTAAGCACGTGTGCATCAGGAGCACTACTATACTGGGATGGAATATTCTGTAAATATGTGTACATCGAGAACACTGTTGGGGATGGTACACTACTTTACTGGGGGTGGGTGGTATATTATGTAAGTATTTGTACTCACGGTCAGATACACCACTTTGTTGGGGTTGTTGACTGTACATCGGGAACACCACTGTACTTGGTATAAAGTAAGATTCCATTTAATGTTAAAATAAAGTTCTTCGACTGACAACATTGTCCAGTTTATCGAACCAAAAATCAATTAAGTTACAGGAAATTAAGTAATTTGGATGTAGACAGCGTTTGCAAATAGTAGATAAAGTTGTTCGGGTTAGCACGAAGAACAACAGTAGAGGTTCCAAGTTCCAATATGGGGGGCAATATGTTCCACTCGAGTTGAAGAACATAGTTGTTTTTTTTTTAACTCTTGGATCAAATATAATTGTGATACACTCATGGATACACTAGCTTACCATGATATAATAGTTACAGATTCCTTATGACATTATATACGATAGGTACAGACTAAATCCCTTGCCGACCCTTGAACACGACGATAAGCGAAAGTAAGAGTGAATTATTTTTCCTTACGTTTCAAATTGATTTGTTGAAGACAAAGAAATTTAAAACCGCCAGCTGATTTGTAAAATTAAAATATTGACTGACAACATGCTATTGATAATACTTGTAGAGTTTATAGAACTGATATGGACGTGGTAGAGTGACATAGATGTGACATTCCTCGACATCTAGCAATGAATGCCGCTAAAACCAGTGCTAGGCCCGTCTTGAACTTGCAAAGCTATTTGTTGAAGGCCTAATGGCGACTTCAAGATGAAGATCAACAATAAAAACGTTGTTCCATTGCCTTTTTTGCCAGGTATTTGTAGAGACTTTGTCTCATGTGCATTTGATTGCCTATTTTCCAATTTGTTTTATTCAGGGGAGCCAGCATTTTGGTAACATTACTGGAAATAACCTGGATGATAGACAAATGCACATGCTGCAGGTAAGATTTGTACAAAGAGTTTTTATCTGCATAATCACCTTCTATTTCTAAAATTTACATTTTTTTATCTTAATATGAGTCCAATTCATTACCGAAAAATTTACTAAGAAAAGCAGTACAAAGAGATGTTGAAGTCAAATTGTTAGAAGTTGTGTTTTCCTTTTCAATACTCGTTTTGGTTTCAGATACAAATGTTTCTGACCAATGCTTGGATCTGACTTTTTGGAATCAGCAAGACAATATTGGGAAACATAATTTAAGAATGACCCACTTTATTTTGCAAGTACTGAAACACATTCAACATAAAATTTCAGACATTCAGCTCTCTTTGTCATGTTGTCTTTACTGTCCCCCGCCGCAACACGAAGGAGGGACATGGTAATGGTCTGCGTCCGTGGGTCCGTGTGTCACATTTTTTGTGGGTGCAACTCCCCAGAAACCGCTGGTCAGAATTCATTCAAATTTTACAAGATTGTTAGTCACCAATAGTACTAGATCATATAGCATCTTTGATAATATGATTTAATAGTTGGTAGTCTTAAAATGATATATGTGTATCTTTTATAATATCTTATGTGTGTGCATGCTTATAAGTTATGTGTGAGTGATACCAAAACGTAGTTTCTTTTATTAAGTATACTATTGCATTTTACTCTGTGTGTGCTTTATTTTAACCAGTGTGCTATTGTGAATGTGTGAGTGATACCTAAATGTAGTTTTTACTCTATGCTTGGCTTGCATGTGTGCTTTATTTTAACCAATGTGCTATGTCTATGTTGTTTAAATGTTACTTGTTTTTGTTTTATAAATATCAGTCGGTTAAAGAGCTCTAACAAGCTCATGTTATCTTGTTATTATGTATATACTATGTGCCGACTTTAAATAAAGCTTACTTACTTACTTACTTACTTACTTACTCGTTCCTGCGTAATTATTGCCCCTTGTCTATGACCTTACCTGTCTAACTGTTCCTATTGTGTAACCAATCTAGCAATTTCATTACTCAATAGGTGTTATAAAACTGACCTATACCAATACCTTCAGAACAAAATATATTGTAAAAAGTTTTTGGAGACTTGCTATTGTAAACTAATAAAAAAACAATCAGGCCTTTTGAATTGTCTAACAATACCATTGTATGTCAGTCTGTAATGGTCTGGGGAGGTTTTTGAGGGGAGAAAGGAGAAAAGGGGCATCATAGAGAGATCGAGACGGAAGATGGGAGAAAAGAGGGGAGAGAGACGAAAGACAGGAAGAAAAAGGTGGAAGATTGAAGATAATGGGTTAGAAGGTGTAGAAAGAGGAGTGGGAGGCAGGAGAGTAAGCATGGGAGGTGGGATAGTAGGTTAGATGTAGAAAGAGGAGTAGGTGGCTGGAGAGAGTAAGCATGGGAGGTGGGAGATAGTAGGTTGGAAGGTGTAGAAAGAGGAGTGGGAGGCAGGAGAGAGCAAGCATTGGAGGTGGGAGATAGTTGGTTGTAAGGTGTAGAAAGAGGAGAGAGAAGCAGGAGAGAGTAAGGTGGAAGACAGAGAAAGGGGTGGCCGGAGAAGACTGACCCGTCTATCCATCCCTGTACTCTGATGCACATATGTCAGTATGTCACTTTGACCCCAATGTTAAGCGTGAGGATCTATAGTTAAGCTTTGTATATATACTTGTTCCTTGGAAACAGCACAAGATACGAAGTTGAAAGTCGTTCATTATATTAACCCGTGATAGAACTGTAGAGCCCTAGAGATCCTGGATGGTATGACATCCGGATAGAGCATAGCACTGTGTTCAGGAGTGGTATTATAAACCAAATGCTTTTTATAAATTTTGTGCTCGAGTGGTTTTTGCTTAAACAGGAAAACTTCTTTCAAATACTGGCTTGTTGGATAAACTGCAGATATATTTTTCATCAATCTGTTTAAACGGGAATGACAAATTTTACATTACCTGTACAGAGGAAAATATTGGTTGAATTTTAAATATATAATTATTAGAAGTTTTCACTGGATTATTCAGATTGTAAACTATATAACCATCACAGAAATCCTAGTAATGTTACCATAATAAAACTGACTGAAATTAATTGATATTACTTCTATTACAGAAATGAAGGATGTTGTTGTAAATGTTGGTCTATAGTGATGTGGATAGATGACTGGAAGAAAGGCATTCTATACTTATTACTTACTGTACCTATATTTATAAACGGTACAAAAATTATCCTTGGTGTTATATCAGGTAATTATCTGTATAAAACTTTCCTAGTGAACAAACAATAGACGCAGAGGTGGGTTGGAAACCCCTTCTTTTTTTTTTTGGAAAAGTGACAAAAAATTGGTAAAAAATGGTCTGGAACCCCTTTTTTCTGGAACCTCGTTGGAACCCCCTTTTATCAGAGGCCGGATCCGCCGGTGACTATCAAAGTCTTACACAACCTTAGTCAAATATGTAGTTCCTTGATAAGTATTGTTTATTATTAAGTGTCTTGACCATGATACAAACATTTAAAAACTGAATAAAAGTGTTGACTGTTGTTAATTTGTAAGATCTACAATGAAGTCAATAGCAGCAGTGGACAAAAGATAAACGAACAGTGGATAAACAGGCATATTGAACACTAACTGCTGAATTTAGTGCAGCAACCTTTAGTAAATGCAAATTTGAATGATCATTTGAAGTCACAAGCCTTATGCAAGCCATCATAAGGCAATTATAAAAAATATCCTAGATTTTCATCCCCACCCAGCCCTTTTTTTTCATCTGCTTCAAACATTTTATTTTGATTTTTTGGCCAATTTGATTTAATTTCTTTCAAAATGACAGCATTTTTCACAAAATTTGATAAGAAATATAAAACAAATTTTGCCAACCACCCCAAATTTTGTGAAAATCTAGGAATTATTTTATCATGGCCTAAACTTTAAAATAAGGAAACTAATTGTGGAATTTGATATGTAACTGGGTACTAAAACTCTGAAAACCTACTATTCGCCATATGATAATCTTAGCATGTGATTGTTTTATGGTCATAAGCATTTCATCTGAATGTTCCCAATTGTTCAGCAAACTGAAGACAAAGATAAAGCTGAAAAGTGTCCTATATGGAGCAGGTCATGCTTACCCCTCTGGAGCACCTGATGTCACTGTTTTTTATTGGAGATCACACTTTTTAGTGATTTAGTTTTGAATGTTGAGTTTGTAATTTTTGATGTCTTATGTCTTCATTCTTCTGTTTTTGCCATCTCTCTTGACTTTGATCAGCTTTTCATTCCCTTGATAATCAACTGTCGATGTTGTTTCAAATTGCATGCGACTAGGGCATTGAAATCTTTTTCACATTTTTTTGCTTGATTCATATTATTTTTCTCTGGACTCAAATTTTCACATTTGATTATCATTTACTGTATAAAGTCTTATATAAATATAAATTATAGTTCGCAGTATTCAAAATTTCTTGACTCAGATTGGTCGAGAATAAAGTGAAAATTAAGTCCTCGCGAAAATAACATGACACAACATAGCTCTCACAGGTTAAATACAAACTGATTATTGCATTGACTCCAATCCATTGTTGATGCATTATTTCTTATTCTCATTTTATTTTACAGGTATTTGCTTGGTTATAACAGGAATTTTATATATAGTAAAAACATTTAAGGATGGTATAGTGTATACTGTGACAGAGACTAGATATGTTAAAACATATAGTCCTCCTGTTAATGTTGTGTCCTGTCATACACAAACAGAGGAAGATACATTTAGATATGAAGACTTTGAACCCAATGCAGGATATAAATATTATAGAGAGGGGAGATAGACAACTAATTCTATTTTAGATTAAAATTTAGACTGTTCCTATGAATTATGATCTGTAATTTGAGAAAATAAAACTATGCAATCATTTTGGATATAATATATATATATATATATATTGTCTGTATTTATTTCCTGACCAATTGATTTGAGCAATCTTATTGACAACTAATTTCTTTTGACCTAGGTTAAATACTTACAAATTAGAAAAATGATTTTTCACAATGAAAAAGATAATATCAAAAAAAAAAATTTAAGATAAATGTGGTTTTACAAATAAAAGAAAACGTTGAGGAACAGAGATTACAATTCAGCCTAAATCCATGATATTGTCAAAAAAAAAAATCAAGTTTCAAAACTGTTTACCTTACAAACCACCATATTTCCCTCTAAATTAAGATACTGATTTATTATAATAGATTGAAAGGAATAAGTTGTTGAACTGTGCAATACATGTATTCATTACTTTTTATTGTGTTTATTATATTTCTTATAATCCTTGTATGTTCTAAGGCAAGCCACCTGACACTGATGGAGACAAATTTTGTGCTTTTTCAGAAATACAAATATGATAAAAAATAGATTTAAGCTTTCTATAAAATTAAACATGAAAGAATAAAAGGACAAGTAGTAGATGACATAAAAATACAAAACAATGGAACAATGCTTTTCTTGTTTCATATTGAAGTCACCTGGAGGTTTTCCATAAAAGCAAAGTCCATCTACTTATACTTATATTTCAAAAGAGAGGCTTTAGCACCAATGAGAAACCTCGGTGAGTTATCTCCCTGTACCCAGTTAGTTATATATAGTTAGAGTGGAGATAATTTTGATTTAAATATCAAAAGAGACTATTGATATGCTTGGTACAGGGAGACAACTGACCGAGGTTCCTCATTAAGTGAAATTCATCGCTTATATGTTTGATCAACTTACAGTCATAGTCGTTGGATTTTCTAAATCAATGTTTCAACAAACATGAAAGCTGGAAGAGTAATTGGATATCATTCACATCTTTTGCCCATGAACATATATGCTTTAGAACATACATACAAAATACTCATTCTACACTATTTATGTTTGTGTTTTTTACCTACAAACTTTATACACTGTATTTTTGTGTTTTAGAATTATAATGGTGACTGTTGAATGCTTTTGTTTACCTTTTTTTCAATAGTATTTTTTTGTGTTTTATTTTAGCCATTATTTTGTTACTACTGCAAAACATAATCATTAAATACCTTTATTTTGTTTAATTTGGAAAAAAAGAACAACAAACAACTAGATTTGCAATTGCAAGCAATAGCTGATGTCGCCCCTGACAGCCAATTCAATAATTCCAGCTTGTTCACAGCATCAAAATCTACCTAGAAATGAATTTTTGTTGAAATCAGACAAAGTTGAAATTTTTACGTATTTTGGCAGCCATCTTGGAAATGGCAGCCATTTTGAAAAAATTTCCTTTCATGCACCCCTCCAGATAGTGATCCAACCTTTGTACCAAATATGATTGAATTCTGTCCAATCATGATTTGAGAAAATTTCAGTTTTCGTTGAAATTGGACGGATTTTGGATTTTTCGTATTTTGGCCTCCATCTCGGAAATGGCAGCCACTTTAAAAAAAATTTTACCTGCATGCACCCCTCCAGATAGTGTTCCAACTTTGTACCAAATATGAATGATTTCTGTCCAGGCATCATTGAGATATAAGCCGGACAAAAAGAGGTGGAAGAAAGAAAGAAAGAAAGCGTAATATTCTGAACAAAAAATGATTAGCAACAATTGGTGTAACTTAAAAGTGTCTTTTTGTCAGGTTACCAAATTTCAATTCATAGATTTTATTTTACATTTCTGAGCTGGATTTGAGTTCGACTTATCATAAGCATTATGTCTGTCGATTAAAAAAAAGCACTGAAAAAGGGGGATACACAAAAAATTCCAGATTTTTTTGTTTTTATGCAAAGAGAGCGAACAAAATGTTTTTGATTTCAAGAACTGGTTATGTAACGATGATCATAAGTGGTGCTTTCATCTTTTTGCAAAAAATGGAAATCATCTATGGGAAAAATTCGGACTATAATTTGAAATGGATATCTTGTACACCCTACCTGACAAAATGAATAATTCTTTTATTGTTGATTGGAAATGTTTAGCTGAGGTCAGAATTTATCAGCACTTAAGCATTTTTGTTAAAATTTGAGACTGTTGAAAATGTGTTGCTTAACTTTTTTTGTTCAGTATAATAACAAAGAAACGGACCAAAAACAACATGTCGTCCCGACTAGGTCTGGGGCGACATAACTACCTAATTGTACTTAACAATTTTTGGTGTAAAATATGTTGAGTACACAATTCAATATCAAGTTCCCATAAATATGTACTATCATTTATTTCTTTTGCAACAATGAAATTCTCAGCTTGTTTTGCATCGAGTGTTAAAGAGCAAAATGTAATGCAAGTTGAGAATTATATCTGACCAAAACAAATTACCGGTGGTGTTTTTATCAATTTTTTTTTACATTGATGATTTATGTCCTCTTTTCATGAAAATATATCATTGTCTTGAATGGAATTATTTATTTGTCACAAAATTTAATTTTAAAAAATTAATATGCTGTTGCTTATTTCCCTTTGAGCTCAACAAGAATATATCAGTACAGTGCATTGATAAGAAAATCACTGTTGCTAGGAAACAATTGAAAATGAACAAATTAGTAATAAGCCAGTTTATCAGATGATTTTTTGTAAGGCATCATCTTTTAAAATGTGGTAGTGACAAGTGGATAGGAATGTTTTATGAAACACAAAAAATCTACCATGAAATAATATTTGGCATTTATTGTTGTGATGATAATTTTCTGCAATATAATATATGCATTCTATCAATGTAGCCTTGTTCTGTTGACTAGTGTATCTGTTTTGTTGAAAAATAAACAAATCTTTCCATATTTGTATTTTATTTGTTCTTTGTGTACATTAAAATAATCATAAATAACAAATAATGTGTATCAAAAACTAAATAAAATTTTAAGGAACTCATGTGTTGCCTGACAACAGAATGCTGATCATGTAGAGTTTTTATCTTCAATGCCATATTTCAGACTTTTCAAAACAAGAACAATTTATAACAAAAAAAGTATGAGAGTGATTACATGAAGTACAATGCACTAGATACAATAATTTTTTTTTCAATTATTGTTCACATCAGCACTTTATGAAATTCCCATCTTAAACATAAATCTTGTATATCCATATTACATACAATTGATTGTAGTAGATATGTTTGACAGTACACAAACACTTCATGGACCTCAAGTAAAAATATTGTAAAAGATGATAATGCTGTAATAATGTAAAATATGTCCTACCATGTTTGTTTGAAATCAAAGTAAAATATATTGATTCTTAAATGAATATAGAAATAATTCCAAGAATATTAACATAAAATTCCTATTCATATTAGAGGGTGGGTAAGAGGGGGTATGGTCCCGGAATCACGAGGAAATAACTGTCAAATTTTGTATTCCAGAGATAATAAAAATTTCTATTCCATTTCCCAAAGCCCGGATCCCGTTAAGCATTAATCCCGCATTCCCACTGATTAAAATGGCAGATCCCAGCGTCCCGTAAAGGGTCCTTCTGCCCCTCATATTACCTGTTATAACTTTGCCCAAGTCCAATCAAAGATCTTCATTTGTATCTGGATGTAGATGAAGATAATGGTGTAGACCGACAGAGACAGCAGAAAAGTGATCCCTATGAGTCGCCCTGCTTTGCAGGTAAATTCAATAAATACTTAAATAATCTATTGCACCATATATAGACACTAATACTTTTTATACAATAAATAAGAGACGGTATTGTTGTAAGGAGTATTGTATGTGACTACATCATATGTCTAATGGCAGTCAGTAGTGATATTACAGTGAATAAAATATTACTTTGATGTGCATACTTGACATAATTATAACTATTTTCAGTCAAATAACAATCTCGTGTAATTTTTGTTTGATTTTCGTTTAAAATCATAAGACAAAACAATTTTTACTGAATTGCAAGTCTGTTATCAAAGGTGACATTTCTCAGGATTTTGTGACTATAAGTTAACATCTGCAAATTTCTTATCTTTAACATTTTCTGCCTAATATGAAAATATTTGTTAGTGCTGCTTTCCTTGAAATAAAAAATATTGGATTTTGAACTTAAATATCACCAAAAATAAATAAACAAAAACTGTCGCCGCATGGCAGCCAGTAATACCCCGCTCATTGAATTCTGAATCAATATGGTAAGTGCAAAAATAAGTGTGTGTGGACACAATACAGGTGTGGACACCGAACAAGTGTGGACAATACAAGCTTTACACAGTTAGATGTGTGGTTACCGAGAAAAGTGTGACAAAAAAGTTCAGCTTGGAAAATGAAAGTAAAAAAAAATCATAAAATCTGTAAAAGCAATATGGCTGAACAAGGGAGATGCAGTAGAGTACCCTTCAAAGAAGCTCCATAACAAATATGAAGTAGCTGTCATGTGCAGTTCCTTAGAAAAATGTGACAAAAAGGTCAAAATTTGGAAAATGACAGTTAAAAGGAACAAAGTTGGTAAACAGGGAGTGATGATTCTATATGCCCCAAAAAAGGAAGGATATAGAACTCCATACTGATGCACTCTGCCAAATATCAAGTGGCTGTCATGCGTAGTTGCTGAGAAAAATGTGACGAAAATATGAGTGACGGACGGACAGATGGACAGACAGAGGTAAAACAGTATACCCCCTCCTTCGGAGCGGGGGTTTAATAAATAAATAACTAAACACAGTTCATAGTGAATGTACACACTTATGAATTCCCTAGTTATAACTTATATAGGCTCTAATTGTTTTATGTTAATGTCTTATGCAAACACTGACAAATTTAACATGAGGTATTAATTCAATAATCGATTAAATGAACAAATTAATTATATAAATCTATGTGAATGTACCCTAGTAGTCACAACATATTGAAATACAGTCAAACTTCGATTGCTCAAACACCCAAGGGACAGATGAAAACGGTGCCAGACAAAGGGATGTTCCAGCTATTGAGGTCAAATTATGTTTAAATTTGAACCAAGGGACTACAAAAAAGGGTTCAAGGCATCCATGGTGTTCGAGTTATTGCAGTTCGAGTCATGGAAATTCTACTGTACACTTGACAAATGACAAAGAAATGGTATGAAAGAAAAGAATTAATGCTGTTTAAAATGGATGATGCTTACTTCTTACTTGCTACTGTAATCTGAATGAGGAGTATGCAAAGTTGGAGACATTGGCCAACTCTCTTGTTCATTTGTTGTTTGATGTCAAAGTAATCAGGATTAAGACTATGAAATCAGCTATCAACAAAAGATGTACATGTATTAATCTCTAAAACATATTTTTGATAAAAGAATGTGTATCCTCGTGTATCGTAAAGTCGAGACCCCAAGACTATTTGGCCTCAAGCATTTCTGAATTAATTTCAACAATTCTGTTAATTATAAAATAAACATTAAAAATACTTGCACTCCTTTTCGGAACAGATTAAATCATTTCTACATGCTTAGAAGGTTTTTAAAAAACCTTCAGAAGCTTGGAGATAATTTTCACTAAGATTTTGGCAGTGTCTTGTAAAGTTGAGACCCCACATTTGCATACCATTGTGCATATAAATGAAAGATTAAAATTCACATTATGAAGACCATTATATGTACTGACAATGACAATTAAAAGCAGTAATAAATCTCTTTTCAGTGTCACGAAATATTAAGAGCATGGCACTGTACTAAAAATCTCAGCAAAGGAAAAATATATTGGCTAAAGAGTTTTCAATTGCTTATTTAATTTCCTTATTGCAATCTGAATTCTCTCTTTTTGGCCACCATGTTTTGTCACATGGTAAAGTGTTATGAAAACGAAAGTTGGGGTCAACCTCAAAAAGGCTCGTCCTGAAATATATCCGATGTTTTTGTTGCACTCATTGTCACACTTTTTACATTGTGAAAGGTAAAATGAATAAGAAGTGTTATGTTTTGTCAGACATTTTTCTCAAATCATGTAAAACATAAGTCCAATTTCAGTCTTAAATTCTTTGACCCAGATATGCAAATTGATCAGCTGACTGTGTCTTCCAATGACCTTTGTGTCCTAGGTGCTCTAAAAATAACCAAAATTGGATTCCTTAAAATGGACATAACAAAAATGGCGGAAATTGGCATCTTTCAGGTTTTCTTTGATTTTACCTGTCAAAATATTGATTTTGAACAGATACTTGTATTTATTTACAACCCAGTCATCACTTTTTACAGTTTGGTTATCCTGGGTCAAACAATTGCTATAACGTCATCTAATGAATATGCAAAAAGGATGGCGCTCGACTTTACAATACATGACGATATTCCTAATCTGAACTTTCACACAAACAACAAACTTTGCAGTGGTTTGGAAAATGTAGGTCGACCTAACTAAATTATCACCAAAAGCTTGTATTACTCAACTGACCAAAGCTCATTGATATGTTGTATCCGAGACATTGTTGACTTAGTGAATCACTTCGTAAAAGGTCAAACTGGTCAAGCTATCAGATGAAGCTGCATTTTTTTGAAAATCCTACCCAATGTTGCATGACAGGCAGAAAGGAAAATTTAATTTGAGTCTGAACAAAAGACAGATGAGCAAAATGACACCCCCCCCCAATTCAAATAGGACATATGATGACAATATCAGTATAACAATATTTACAGCACTGCAGGATTAAGGAACACAACATTCTAGACATCCCCCCAAATAAAAATAAAGTTATTATGAGATCACAAAATTAAATACAAATTACAATACAAACTTAACTACAAACATATACTGGTAAAACATAATGATCTTATGATGTTATTGAACATTAAAACAGATAAAAAGTATGAGTGTGGCATGGGCAATGATAGCTACTGTACATCTAATGTACAATGTATATCTAAGTGCAATTATCTAGCGTGAATATATTTCATGAACAATTATATTAATGTTACGTTTATTATTATCAATACTTAGGATTTCATACGCAATACACTAAAGATCAATACACAAAATTTTATCTATGTGTACTGACCTATAATATTTCTACACACTTCAATGTGATAAACATTCTAAATTAAAATCGAAAAGAAATGACCAGCATAAATGACTGCTTTTTGCTTCATGGCAGATACATGATTATAAAGTTCATACTAATATGAAATTTAAAAAGTAAAAATAAATGCCATTAATGGATACAAGGATTCTAATCATTATCATTTTGACAATAAAACTTCAAACAACAAAACCAACAATTACTAATTCAACAATAAATAACAGTTAACATTATTATGACCAATGACACTAAAATCCTTCTGGTCATCAGATTAAATAACCAATGTTTACCTGATTTCCACATGATTTTCATATCTGAAGCAGTTTTGGTAGATTACCATACAAAGCCATGTAAACACCTGTTGAACAGGTAACAAGATCATGTAACTAGGTTTTATCAAGTATAGTTATGACCTTGTCACGTAACTAGTTCTAAAGTGTTACCCTGGTCAAGTAACTAGTTCTTATGTTACACGAGTCAAGTAGCCAGTTTAATATCACAGATAACAGCCATCACAAATCTGTCACTATAACTTGGCATTAATGGTAACAGTCTTTGAGGACACATTTATTATGGCATCTGGTACATGTGGCACATCAATGTATTTTTCTAAAAAAAAAAATAAATAAAAATAATAACATATCAGAATTTGAAAACGCATCTCACTTGTATATGTAAACAATTAATAAAGAATAAAGTTTTCCTGAAAAAATAAATCTAGACTTCAAACTTTATTATATATACAAAACAAAATTTACAAATTGAAGTCTGTGTATAGATAGCAGAGATATGTAGATTAAAATATTTTGTTGAAAAGGTCAGTATTCATGTATCTAAGTGCTTTCAATGGTATTACTTGTCACACTGGATGAATTGAAAGATTTTTGTGTGCAAAGTCAACATTTATGTATATAAATGCTTTAATTAAATAGAAATTTTTGTCAGACTGAGTGACTAAAATAACAATGATTTAAAGTAGAACCCATTGACATACTTGTGAAATATCAAATGGTACCAAGCTTTATATTTTTTAAGTTCTAATTTTCAAGGGCATAACTCAACTCAGGCCAAAATCAAACTTGGTCTGACTTTTGTGGTAAACAACTTCTGCATCAAGTTTGCAAACAGAATGTAATTTTGTTTTCTCAACCTTCAGAACAGATGGGTACATGAGTGAGTGAATACCCACTTCATTTGGCCTGGTTATAAAAACTAACAATTTCAGCTTACCGGTAATTATATAATCATGTTGGCATTTGTTTTTGTTTGTGAAAGACTGTATTTTCCCTTGGAAAAAAATGAGAAGTATTGTAAAACAAGATGTGTTTGTGAAACACTACACATGCCCCCAGATTCTACAGAAAAAATATATGAAAATACCCAATTTTACCCCTTTTTGACCCCTATGACCTTGACCTTTGACCCTATTTTGCATATTTATGTTCCTCTTGACAAGACCTATACACTTGCCAAGTGTTAAAAGTCTATCTTACATAGTTCAAAAGTTGTTTATTACCATAAAAACACCCAATTTAACCCCTTAATTCTAAAACAGATGAAGCCCCTTTAGGCCTCTTGTTTATTGAAATGTTTTTTTTTTTTGTTAAAAGTATCTGTTTAAACATGCTTTAAGAAACTTACAGAAAAATACTGCATCAAGATCTGACAAAAAATTGAAAAATTCATTTTTTTTTCATTTGACCCCCTTTGGGCCTCTTTTTTCTTAAAAGCGGTAAATGCTACCTCAAATCTGTTGACATACATACTCCAGTTGCGCAATTTTATTAGCAATAGCATAAAACAAACCCTGTCTCAATACGATTAATAATAAGGATTCTACAGTCAAATATATGAAAACAGCCAAATTCACCCCTTTTTAACCTCTGTGACCTTGACCTTTGACCTGACCTAATTTTTTTTGCATATTTATGTTCCTCTTGACTAGACCTATACACATGCCAAGTATCTAAAGTCTACCTTATATAGTTCAAAAGTTACAGCCAAGGTTAAAGTTTCGGACAAACAGACAGACAGACAGGTCAAAAACAATATGCCCACCGATCCATGATCTGGGGGCATAAAAAGGCAGATATAACATTAATAATATCTGATATTAATTACCTATTTCTGTACATACTCCTGTCAGTTTAACTGTGTTTGGATACATGTAAGTTTGGTTATCTCTGAAAATACATTATTGTAATAATGATCAATTAAGTAGTTTTTATTTTATTTCACATTTTTTTTTCATTTATAGAAAATTGCTAGCAGTCCAAAGAACTAAAGTAACCTTTCTTTAATACAGTTTCATACGTGAGCTTTAAATTGGGTCCAATTCTGTAATAACAAACAGATGGCAATATTAATATACCCATCTGTTGATCATACACTGTGAAATCCTATTGTTCATGATTTTCCAATATTCATGGATTTCATGGTTTGCTAAAACCATGTATTTAGTTCCCAATGAAATGCATTTTTCCCTACAGTTTAAATGCAAGAATTCAAAAACCACAATTCAAGTACACACAACACAATATTCAAGAACACCATGAAAATTGATGTCCACAAATAAAAGTACATCAACAGTATACAAATTGAGAACCAAAATTAATAGTTATATTATCAGTAACAAACAGATGTTGAGAAAATTTTTCATTAATTCCTCCAAATAAGGTGACAAAGTTGTAGATGACTGTGAAAAAATTGACTACCTAAGTTCTTTTATTCATGGGTCTCAATTTTTGTGATTTTTTTTAAAAATTGTTAGTTCGTGGGTTTATCAACTTGTTGTTTATGCAATTACAATCACTAATTGAGGGTTTAATTAGTAATTTGTTGGTTTTTAAATTTCATGATTAATTTTTAAATTCACGAAAATTTGTACCCCACAAATAATAGTACTGTGTCTAGAAAAATATGGATTTTCAGCAAATTAAACAGAAACTTCATATGACAAACCTTTTTTCTCTTCTGGCAGCATCGATATGATACAAGGCATGAAGTCCATTATTGATTAAATCTAATGATAAAACTTCAAGATGTCTAATTAGTCCATCCCTGAGTAGTCTAGAGGCTAAAATCTGGGCTTCTTTGGCAATAGTCTTAGGTGGTTTAGCTATAGGTTTACCATGGGCATCATTGTGCATAGACAGCAAGCTCTTACATGCAATCTTAAAAATAAAATAAGATGATAGATTATTTATTATGTATGAAAAGCAAATACATGTATTACTGAAAATTTCAGTGATTTAAAAATACAAGGAGCAATTGAAAGAGTAATGGAAAATCATATAACATACAACATAATGTAAAACTGATGTACCAATTATTGTCTTGTGAGATAAATAGTAAACCAACCCTTCTTAAAAACTAGAAAATGTGTCTGTAAAACATGGATGCCCCACCAAACTGAATTGTGATGAAATGCAAAATTTAAACAAAGTCATTCAACCATAAAATGTAGGTCATGGACACCAAATTAATTGTGAAATAGTCATATCTCTTTTGAATGAATGTTACAGTAAAATATTATGATGCTACAATACAAAGAAGTTGAGAAATAGACTTAAATGCAAAACTTAACCAAAGTCACTGAAGCGTAAACTGTAGGTCAAAGCCACCTAATTGTCAATGATTTGGGTAGTACTCATCAAGGCAATTAATTTGATGAAACATCATTGTCCTATAATGTGTAGTTCTTAAGAAATGGACTTTAATGCAAAACTCAACCAAAGTCGTGTAAAATGTAGGTCAAAGCCACCTAATTGTCAATAACTTGGATAGTACTTATCAAGGCAATTAATTAGATGAAACATCATTGTCCTATAATGTGCAGTTGAGAAATGGACTTAAACACAAAACTAAACCAGAGTCACTCAAGCATAAAATGTAGGTCAAAGAGTCTATCTAGTGAACTCTGTAGTACTATCAAATATCTACCTACTGGCCTACTATTATTGTGCTACCTCTTACAGTTTCTGAAAAATGTACCTTAACACAACAGTTTCTGAAAAATGTACCTTAACACAAAACTTAACGGGACGTATGGATGTAGGGACGGAAGGACGGACAAGGGTAACACTATATACCCCTTCAACATTCGTGGGCGGGACATAAAAATTGTTGAAATTTTATGTGTTCAAAATAAACTCGAGAAAAATTGTGACAGGAAAACAAAATAAAGATAGACATTAAAATTCATCCAAGCATATTTCTTTCAAATTGTTATATTAGACTTAGCTTAATACTCAACCTAGGAACTCAAGTACCTTTTTGAATGAATTGAATATTAAGGTTACTTTAATTTCTTATCTTACTATTGGGATTAGGACTGACATCAACATGCTGCACTCTAATGTAAAATTCTATCCAAGTCTAGTCATGTAGGACATGTTACATATATAATATGTATGCCTGCCCTAAAATGCAATTACCAGGACTAACAAAATATCATTCATGTATAAAATATCAATATCATTATTATGTGCAACATGTAAAGGTCAAAAGATCCAAAAAATGCACTTTAAATTGCTCTTTTCAACAATATACATCCAAATATAAAATAGTCAGAGTATGCTGCAAGATAATAAAAAAAAAAACTGCCAATTAATCACAAAACTTCAGTTTCATAGCTACTCTAAAAGCATGTAACAATGTGTTTCACATGCATCTTACAGAAACACACAAAATTTTCACCCTTTTTTTTCTTCAAAGGTATGCTTCCACATCAAGTTAGTGGTACATAGCAACAAAACTGAATTTTTTGGAAGAATAAAACCTACTTTTCAGATGCTATCTCCAGATCAATTTTATAAATTGTTGTCATTACAGACATTAATGGACAATTTAGAGCTTCTGCAACTTCAAGTAGCAGATTAGACATAAGTTACTTCTATGTTATATTTACACAGTATCCATGAAAGAATGGTTCAAACATCTAGCTGAAGAATGTCGTGTATTTATTATAGTAAATACACAACAAGTTTGACATAAGTTACTTCTATGTTATATTTACCCAGTATCCAAGTAAGAATGGTTCAAACATCTGGCTGAAGAATGTAGTGTATTTATTTAAAGATTTCTTTACTTGTAATACATCATCTTCTACTACCACTCCACAACTGTGTGTTAATGTCAACATAGCATTCAAAAAATCCTGTAAATAGATACAATCATATAATATCAACCAAACATTTTCCCACTACTCCACAACTGTAGATGTTA
>MJUU01023260.1:0-21251 GCA_002080025.1 Modiolus philippinarum
TTGGATAGAAAATAACACATAGAATCAACATTTAAATCTAAATATCTTTTTTTTTATTAGGCTAACACTGAAAGAAATGCGAGCATGAGTCTTTGGAGCAGTTTAATGAAAAATGAAATAACATTTGATATTAAAATAGAAATTGCCATGAAAATAATAAATAAACATGTGTGCACAAAAATAGCCCTGTGCCATCCCCGAATTTTAATGGTTAGGTAATTCTCAATCAACTACATTTCTGCATATGAGGAGACATTGTGCAAAAATGTATGAAGAAATGGTGGCATAATTTAAAAAATGGCCATGTACAGAATTACAATTCATTGTAATTCTACTGCTTATTCAATTGTGTTCTGTGCGTTGCCTAGACTGTGAATATTTTCAATGTGTATTTAATCCATACTCTTCTGTCACTCTTTTTATCCGGTGAAAATAATTTGAAATATAAAGACAAAAATTTCAATTTCAATTTTATAGTCGACATCATGAACTTGTTGATCACTTTGGTAAATCCGCGTAACAGATGTGCACAGACCTTCCCCTTTGACAGTTTGATTTGTTACTTCTACGTTTACTGAATTTGATTTCTACCGGACGTGACATGTTCAACATAGCGTGTGTTTTATAAAGTAAGTGAGAACCGAACCGTCAGTCTGAAAAGAACAATCCAAGGACAATGGCAACGTCGGAAAAAACGAAGAAACAAAGACATAACATGAGCACGGCACAGAAAAGAAAATGAAGACACGCACATACTAGTATACAAAAATGAACAACACGGACCCAATAAAAACCATGGGTGAGATCAGGTGCGCCGGTAGAGTAAGCATCTCCTGCTTCTTATAAGACACCCGCCGTGTTGAACATGTCAACTCGGTAGTAAAGTCAAATCCGGTAGAGGAATATCAAACTTTAGTGGCAAAGAGAAAGATCTGCTGTCATCTGGGAAACAGATATCTCATAGCGGTCCACAAGATCGTGATGTCGACCGTAAAACTTCTGTAGTGATGACCTCAAGTTATGGGTAACATACCCTTGCTTAAGTAGCCTATTTGTAAGCAACCGAGCTTTATCAAGGTAGTCACTGTATCGACCACAGGCCCTTGAGTAGCGAATGAGTTGGGAGATGTAAACTCCGTATGCTGGTGCTTTTGGAATGTTGCTACAATGAAAGTTGAAGTTGACTATTGGAAAAGTGAAGTCATCGCGTTTGTCATATAGCCTAGTTTGTAGTGTACCTCTTTTGTCAATTTCAAGATGAAGGTCAAGGAACGAGGCTGATGTGGAAGTATCTGTAGTATCCTTAATTTCTAGCTCTTTTGGATAGATAAGATGAAGAAAATCACCAAAGCGAGGATTGTTTAGTGATAAAATATCATCTATATAACGGAAGCTGAAATTAAAGGACTGGGCCAGTTTTTTTATCTTTATTTTGAAGAAGCCCTTCGATGAATTCAGCTTCATATGAGTGCAGAAATTGATCGGCTAAAAGAGGTGCACAGTTTATGCCCATTGGAACTCCGATAGTCTGTTGAAAAACAAGTCCTCCAAACTGGACAAATATATTGTCGATCAGAAACTCTAAAATTTTAATCACTTCTTCCTCTGTATATTTTTTCTGTGATTCTGAGTCGTATTTCACAAAGTATGCTTGTTCTCTGCCTAAAACAATGTACTTATATCTTTGTTCGCCGTTCTTGCGGGAGAAACATCTATGAATTATATCTTTCAGCCGTGATTTCAATTGTTCATGGGGAATTGTAGTATAAAGCGTGGAAAAGTCAAAAGTTTTAATGCTGTTACAGTGTGATAATGATCTCGATTTTAAGATGTCAAGCAGATCCTTAGAGTTTTTTAATATCCACATTTCATTTATACCATTTCTTGAAAAGCTAGTATCACAATATTTTTGTTTTGAAGGCCCTCTTTTACGGCTGTCAAGATGGATGTTAATAGCTTAGAAATAGGTTCTGTAGAACATTTAGCAGATCCAGCGATGTACCGTTGTTTGTATGGGCATTTGTGTAATTTTGGTACCCAGTACAAGGAGGGGAGTTCAGTGTCTTCATCTTTGGTTGAAATTCCAAAGGAAAGCAAAACAGATCTATGGTTCTGCAATATCTCCTCCTTAGACAGAGTAGTAGCTGTGTATGTTGGATTGCCATGGGTATTTCCAATGCTTTCTTTAAACAATCGATGTAATGATTTTTACAAATGAAAATGATGTTATTAGGGGCCTTATCTGCAGGAACAGCGACATAAAAAACATGAGGGTGCACCTGGCCTCGGTATCACGAACTGTCTTATTCGTAATGTTCAAGTTTCAATTTTTTGTAAAATAGAATTTGTTCATGTATAATCTTAGAACGGCTAGCAGTCTAAATTTCATGACCCCGCGGTCTGGTCTCAACCTTTAGTTTTTGTTTGGGTTCACGTGTTGTACGTATATTTGTGTCTTCATTTTTCTCTTTTTTTTTAAATTGTTTTTTTCTTTTTTCTTTTTTTTAAAGATTTTAAAACATTTCAATAACAACATGGTCTTGACAAATCCCCTTGGTGGTACAACGATCCCATCAAGGTTCTTCCCTGTGTGTAAGTCACTAAACCAAACCATTGGAATTGGTAAGTGAATCAGGTATTTTTAGTTATAACAACATATTTTTTTTCATTATTTAACAATTTACACATCATTACGGATTTAAATTATTACATGTTCCTAAAAATTTAAGAGAAAAATGTAGAACTTTGACTAGCGTGGTGTTTCCTGCCGTACAAGGACCCCCAGACAGCAGCATGTTTGGCACTATATTCAAGCTGTCTGGGTTTTCTTGCACCGCAGGAACAACAAACTCCTATTTCATCTAAATCTTTACTAGTTTTTGTTCCTTTCTTTTAACAAGCACATGCCACTTCCAGGCCCACGTAATGCAAATTGAAATTGTTTAAAAAATTGTTGTCTCTGTAGTACTGATTTTGCTATGCTTATGGACTAATCTGTTGGATTAACGGTTTGTTTGCCTTGTTGCTGCTTTGATGGATTAAAAAAAATAGCTGATTTTAAGTAACAAATCTCTTTAATTACAAACCAAACATCAATTTTCCTCTTTTTCTGTTTAAACAATTAGCATCATTTGAAAGACCGAATTTATGTGATATTAAAAAATAATATCAATGTACCAATGCAAAAACCCAGCTTTGGACAAATATTCGGTGTCTTTCGATAGGGGAATTTTCAAAGTATCTACTTGTTATCGGGCCAGTTCTGGACTTTGAAATTCCCTAGTTATAGGTACTATCAACAGGTCATCAAGGTGAGGTATTGGTTTAGGTATACAAATCGAAATCCAAAGAACCGTCTAAGGAACGAGCTATTCAAAGGGAGCTTTTACATTTTCCAATAATTTTAATTATGGTAAATTTCTGATCTTATAGTCTAGACAACGCAAAGTATTGTCTACTGGGAGTCCGAAACTCACGGGGAAAAGCACGTAACCATCCATCATGATAAATGCATCGACACTGTGATCATAGATACCTATTAATGGCCCTGGATGGCCATTTCGAATTAATTCCTCGTCCGCAGAGCAGTGTCACAGGATATACATATGTATGTTCAATAGGACCTAGGTATTTTGGCGATTGACAGATGCATCTACGTGAATAGATGAAGTCACAAATTGTATTGCAGTCGGCAATAATGAACGTGCAGATAAAATCGTATTAGTTACCATGGTCACATATAAATAATTCGTGCGTTCATGTTTTTCGTTATATTTTCTTTTTAATTTAGTTCTTTTTGCTTGCCCTTTTTTGTTACATTTTGTTTGTCATATATTATTATATATATTTGTGGTGTTATTAATATTATGTTTTAACGTTCTAAAACATTTTCCGTTATTTGAAGCTTCCGTTTGAGTTTCTGGTGCCTGTTACGCTTTTTATTCCAATATAACGTTAAGATGCTTGTTCGAACGTTATTATTATTTGCAGACAGAGTTTCAAAATTCATCATATGTTTAAATATTCACAAATTTTATAATCTTGGCAAGCGGCATGTACTCCCTCACGATCATCCTTCACGATCAGAAAAAATGTGTAACGTAATCCCTCACGATCTGAAATTTCACTTTTTTAGGAATAATCTTTTTTCGCTTGTATTTTGGAAATATATTTTTGGATACAATTTTGCACATAATATTGTAGTTATGATAACTGTATGAACATACAAATAAATATCAACCAAATCTTCACAATCTTGCAAAAATATGCCTTTGTTTACATTTTGTAGTCCTTGAAATTGTTGATGACGATGACGCCTTTTGTAAATGTGCAAAAACTGTAGACTTTTAAACTTTTATTTCGATACACTTCTATTAAATAAGTTAAACCATTTTGACAGACATAAATATTTAAGGGAATAACTCCCCTAATAAATAAATATTTTGAAATGAAATGTGACCTTGTAAGATTTCTCTCGATAAACATCCCTCACGATGGTGTCACCAAATCCCTCTCCTCAATGCTTAACCGCCGTTAAAATCCCTCACGATCATTTTTATCGGCGTAACCGAATAACAGCCTTGAATACGGAAATTTATTGTACGCTTACTTTTTGATTGCTTTCGTAGGTCTCTCTCAGTCCATTGCTTACATATTATGTAACCATGCAATAAACATTAACTATTCTATTTTCAAATGTGTATTGTTGTTTTTCAGCAAGCCAGCTATCGGTCTCGGTGTAGCATTTGGAGTTTGTTTTACCATACTGATATTAATTGTGACTATATTCTTGTGTCGAGCAATTTGTTGTCCAAAAAAGAAGAAAATCGTCGAACCAGACAACAATAAAAAGCCTCTTATAGAAATTGATCATGGGAAACCTTTGAAAACTGATATTTTCTATGTACAAGATCCAACAAATAACCGAGTTGATGATAAAAAGTATTTTATTCACCCACCCAAACCGTTGGATGATAGCAATGGACATTCAAATGTCGTGTACATTACAAGAAGTGACAGATACAGCGACGGCTACTTCATCAACAGTTCTAACTGGGGATAATTGATACTCAATTCTGAAATTTAGTAAACTCTACACCATGCAAAAAGGGTTACTAGATCCTGTACTTAAATTCATGATCATCTTTATGCGCTACGGACATTTAGGGATCGACCATCTGGCTTGAAAAGGGGGGGCTATGTTTTTTTTTCTAAAAAAATATTTTTCAGCTAATTTTTTATGAAAAAAATGTTTTGGCTGCCAGAATGATTAAAAAAATATTCTGTAGGAGGCTTTCTGCACCCAAAACATAATGTTAAATTTGAAAAAAAATATTTTGTTGATAAAAGGGAAAAAATAAATAGAATAGAATTTTCTGTCCAGTAAAAAAACATAACCCCCTTTCAAGTTAAGTGGTCGGTCCCTTATTCTCTGACACTAGTATAATCAAGGCACAGTTTTATTCGATAACTTTCAACGTTTTTTAGAAGATACCCGGGGATTACAATATCGACTGACGGTTAACTTACCCTAGAATATTTATTTGGTGGAAAACAAAATGTGTCAGCAATTTCAGGCAATTAGTGATTTATTAATTTCTCAGCTCCACCCACCATGTGGAAATTATAGTTGCCTTATGATGAGCAATATGAGGCTTGATTTTATATTACAAAATATTGATTGTTATTTTTTTAATATTTTATTTTTGAGAAATTGAATTATGTTTAGAGGGAATTCATGCGGTAGAAAAAAGGGAAATTGAAAAATACTCAACACTTTAGCACCGAATCGTAAATAATAAACATAAATTAATATTTTTATCAGTTATCTGCCATCTATCTATTACCTTATCAAAAACGATCATTTAATATCAAGTTCTTTAAATAATCAATTTTATTTATTAGCACATCGATCATACACCAGTTTAATAAGTACGTTTGCGCCTTTTTGAGATAAAAGCGCCTGAAATATTGGCGGAAAACCTAAGCTTTTCATTTACTTTGCAATGGGGCAATGAACCTATCAAATGCAATGAAGGAATACCAGTATAAAAGAATCTCATCAAATTTAGTCAAAAGTCTATGAAAGATTTATGACATTATATTTTGAAAAGAAAATTGGGGTATCAGTGTACAAAATTTCCCAATGCATCATGGTGGATGAAATAAGGGCGTTCTGAAAATCAGAGACAATTTCAAATACCTGAGGAGTGACCATCCTTATATATCCTCAATTTAAGGATAACCTTCATCTTATATATCCTAATGAACTCAAAATTAAAGAGACAACCGATACACCATCATCAGCATCATACCTATACCTATACCTCTACATTGACAACTCTGGACGTCCAAAAACAAATCTTACGACAAGCGTGATGATTTCAACTTTCCAATAGTGAACTTCCCGTTTTTGAGCAGTAATATTTCCGCATCTCCGGTATATGGCGTGTACATTTCACAACTCATTCGCTATTGTCGTGCCTTAAGTTTGTACAGCGATTTTGTCAACAGAGCGAAAGTACTGTCTCAAAAACTAATACATCAAGGGTATGTTCAGTCACTGTTGCAATTGTCACTTTAGAAAATTTACTGTCGTCACAACGATTTGACAGACCGCTACAATGTTTCTATTTCACAAATTAGAATAGATATCTTTGGGTAGATCCAGAGTTTATTACCGGTCTAACACCGACTGTGACAAAACCGGACTTTTCGCACTGGCAGTGTGACGGGTGCCAAGCGTGGAGCAGATCATGCTTACCCTTCCGGAACACCCGATGATATTCCCGATTCAGTGGGAGTTCACACTTTCAGTGCTTTAGTTTTTTTGTGTTGTCTTGTATATCACATTGTCATTCTTTATTCTTGTCTCCGTTGCTCATGTTTGTGGTACCGATTTGTCCTTGTTATTGTCCCAATGCTAAATAGATCCACAAAAGCTTATCAAATCTTTACCATGGTGCTGTTTGAGGGTTTGAGAAGTAACACGTACCATGGGTTTTAAATTTGGCTTTGTCTAAGGGTTAGATGTTCAACGCCAGCTGTGTGATGGATGCCACGCGTGGAGCAGATCATGCTTACCCTTCTTAGCACCTAATGATACCCCAGTTTTTGTAGTGGTTCACACTGCTAGTGTTTTAGTTATGTGACGTTCTTGTCCTTTTTTTTTTGTTTTATTTGTTTTGTCTTTGTCATACTGTCTCAATTCGTGTTGGGATTTTGATTTATGATTTAAGAATTCCCCATTTCCTCATTCTTGCTTCGGTATTCGTTTGTCGATGTATATAAACTATATTACTATAAAATGAAGAATTATTTTTTTCTGCCATGAATTTAATGTTAACGTGCATTGTCCAGTTTAAGTTGCCTCAGCGAGAATTAAGTCGAAGTGGAAGTTTTAGTAGGGAAAACACATTTCTATTCAGTCCCCGCCATAAAATAATAGCTCTGCAGTTGCCAGCAAAGCGTCTGAAGACATTTTTGATATGTCTAACTTTTGTTTTAAAATATTCCAAATTAAAGAAGAATATAAAGAGTTGATAAAAAAGTATTTATATTAGAATTTTAAAATACCCAAGAGCTCGATATTTAGCATATCACTAAAAACCCTCGCTTTGGTGATTTTCTTCATCTTATCTATCCAAAAGAGCTCAAGATTAAGAATACTACAGATACTTCCACATCAGCCTCGTTCCTTGACCTTCATCTTGAAATTGACAACACTACACACTAGGCTATATGACAAACGCGATGACTTCACTTTTCCAATAGTCAACTTCCCTTTTCTTTGTAGCAACATTCCAAAAGCACCGACATATGGAGTTTACATCTCCCAACTCATTTGCTACTCAAGGGCATGTGGTCGATACAGTGACTACCCTGATAGAGCTCGGTTGCTTACAAAAAGACTACTTAAGGTATGCTGCCCATAATTTGAGGTCATCACCACAGAAGTTTTACGGTCGACATCACGATCGTGTGGATCGCTATGGGATATCTGTTTCCAAGATGACAACAGATATTTCTCTGTGTCATTTAAGTTTGTTTTCCCTCTACCGAATTTGACTTTACTACCGGAGATAACATGTTAAAGACGGCGGAAGTCTTATAAGATGCTTACTTTACCGGTGCACCTGATCTCACCCATGGTTTTTTATTTGGTCCGCGTTGTTTATTTTGTATATGTGGGTGTCTTAATTTTGTCTTTTCGGTGCCGTGCTCATGTTATGTCTTTTTTTCTTTGTTTTTCCGATGTTGCTATTGTCCTTTGATTGTTTGGTTTAGACTGACGTTTCGGTTCTCACTTACCTTACTATACCAAAGTTGCATGATAAATAGTGAATTTCGTTATGCTGTACACGTGTTTCAAGAAGTAACCTCTCATCAGCAGCATAAGAATCAAATAATATTGAAAGCCCTTATCCAAAAGCAGTAAAAAAGGAGTATTCATTACCAAAAATATAAAAATGGGAGGCCAAATCCAGTACAAAGGAAATCCACCGAGTGCCATACACGGAATGAAGCCTCAGTATTTTTAATGAGTTAGAAATTTGATTTAAAATGCAAGGTAAGTGTTCATGTCGTACAAGTCTGACTTTTGGTCTGGTGAAAACAAGTAAAGATGTTTTAACATTGTAAGTAACTTCGGTATTTTGTGATAGCTTGTAATATTAGTTTTTGTCTAATGTCTGTATAGTGTAGAAGAAAAAATATTGAAATAACACATTTTTATATGGTAGATTGTTAGTCCCCGAGGGTACTCACCAACCCAGTAGCCAGCACTTCGGAGCTGGCCCGAAAACCGATTTTTTTTTCCTTTGAAACTTGCAATATCTAAATTTTAGAAAATTTTGTTTAAAACTAAGGAGTATCTCCCTGTTGCATAGCTCTGTCCTTAGCTGATTTTTGGCTTTCATATTTAGATCTTATTGGTTATTTGTTCTCTATCAGTTTTTACACGTATTTCGGTTTTATGGACTTCCAACTGTTTTGATTTTATCTGTACTGAAGAGACATATGCAGAAACAAAATTTACAGTAACTTCGAATTCGATATTTTGTCATTTTTTATAAAGCTGAAAACTCTTTGACTAATATACTCTGTTTTTATCTTCACATGTCTTACCACAATTTTGATTCAGAATTTAAACCATCAAGTGCATTGATAATTTGCCAAACCTAGGAGGCGTGTCTTGGCTTTTGATTGAAACTACCCCAATATTGATTTCGACACTCTGACACCAGACTCTTTATATTAGTTAATAATTAAGAAAATAACATGTTAATGTAAATATTTATTGAATGTTCAACTGTAAACTGTAAATTTAGGTTTTCATTAGGAATCAAATTAATTTTCATTCAAACAAAAATATGTATTCTAGTGTAAGAAATGTCAACCCAAAACGAACTAAAAATGCATTGTACTACATATTATTTAAAAAAACATGTTTCCAACGTTTTTAGGTAACCTAACACCTTTCTTAAAAACAAAATTGTATAACCTGTATAGGGAACCCACGTCGTTAATATTTCTGTAACTCACCCCAACCCAGGAAAATATTCGTATAGAAGATTACAAATGGGGATAATAACAAATTACCGAACAAAGTTCAGTTGTCTATACAGAACGCCGTTTATATTTCATTTCCTAACTCTTAATTTTTCCATAATGTATGTATGTTTTCAAAAATTTGACTAGTGGTATAATTTAATTATATAAACAATGAAAGGATATGGAGTAAATGCACATAAGACAAAGTTTCTACAAATGCAGGGTAAAATCGAGATATGGAACAACGGGATTATTGTTCATCTTGAAGTCACCATGAGGCCTTCAACGATACGGTTTGCTCATACTTGCGAGATCGTCAACAAACATTTAATAAACTGGCAAAGTTTTCTTACAGTCACTGTCTTCCGTTGCCATGCAAACCACTAGTGTCTTTAGCTAGTGGACAGAAACAACTAACAGACAAACACAGGATCTCATCATGCCGATTGTTATTTCGGTTTATGGATTTCCAAATGTTTTGACTTAATCTGCACTAAGGGACAAGTTGTCGAAATGCGCATATGCAGAAACTAAATTCACAGCAACTTCAGTATTTGGATATTTGTTGGAAAGCTTGGCATAATTTATAAAATAGTCAGTGAGATATGGGCAATATAAACAGGTGGGAAGAATAACAATTGGAAATTACCATAAAGAAAAAAAATGAATAAACGATATAGGACATTCTCTCAAGAACTAGTATACCATAACTGAAATATATTCATATCGTATATCTCTCGCACCAGAAATCATTTACGGTCTCAACAATGCAAGAGAGACACACTATTAATTATATATATATGAAATCAAAATGTGTATTGTTAAGGCTTTATGACAAAAATTAAAGCTATTTTCTGTTCTATTAACTTGATACAAAATTAAAATAAAATAATGGTGAAATTGGCAAGTTTTACCTATGATCGCATATAAATATGCAAACGCATAACTTGTATGTAACCCTGCCATTTAAGACAATATGCAATTCTAATATCAATTACTAACCATAAAACGAAAACCTAGTCTTATGTTTTTGATTTAATATGGCAATTCAGCATTTTTCTAATTCGTGTTTAAATCTTTAGGCCTTTCAAATCTAAAGCCTTTTATCTGCCCATATGTATTTTTTTTTCTAAGCTACACATAGCACATCTTATAACACTGTATAATGTGGGTAATAACAAACTACTGAGCAGTGTTGTCAGAATTGGAAATCAGAAGTGCAAAAAGACAAAGTAGGTATAAAACCACAGTGAAAACTGTAAACCGCAATGTCCTGACTTAAACAGCCATTTTAAAAGAAATGGTGAGTTAACAAGTATCATGGAGCGCACATCTCCTCACATTGTGGTAGTGTCCGGAAGCAACTCAACAGTATTTCTATTGAAAGGTCGTAGACAATAAATGGAAATGTTCATCCCAGTACGTGATAAAAGAGAATCTTGACATAAATCAGTGTCTTCATTTTTTAACAACCTATGGCATTATTGGACAACTAGCAATAATAAGAATTGAGGGATAAAATTTACGTTGTACCAACGAGAATAATATGATAGCGCATAATTATCTCCATTCTAATGCAAATCCTCAAAAATAAGTGTGTATGAAGGGAGAGTCAATTTGCATGTGCTCCTTGCGATTGATTTTGATTGTAAACAGGTTTTTTACCATCTGAAAGTTTCGAAATTACTGAACAAAAATTAAAAATACAAACACAATTAATGGTATTAGAATCGTTCTGAAATAGTTTATGCATATTTTATTGACATCACCGATTTATTAACATACACAACCATACGCAAGAGAAGCGACATTGCACATAATTTAGAATAACATTTTGATTTTAAATAACAAAATACTGATAAAAATCCTGTTATCATAGGATTAGACATTTCAATTTCGTTGTATACGTAAGTTCCCTTTCATTTTTGTTTCTTATAAACAGCCTTTAATTATATGCATGTTCTCTTAATGATTTAATTTGGTATTGGATTCTTGTAGTACTTCTGTGGTTAAACTCTTCAATTACTCTGTCAATAGAAGTAAAAGAGATAAACACCGGAAAAGGTTAAATATCCGTATTTGTCATTAATGAAATCACTCAGGATTGATAATTTTCAACAACGCAACAATCTTATTTTCTAAAGTGTTATAATGCCAAAATTTATCTCGTGTATTTACTCATATCCTTATAGCTTTCAAAATGAATTGTTTCAATTGTGCCTCAACGCATAGTACATTTCAGGTCTTTGCACATAGTTATTCCAGTTTAATTCAATAAGGGACTTTTGAGTCGTATTCACTCTGGAAACAAATCTATTATCATCGAAAAAATCAATAGATCAATACCTTAAGGATGGTCACTCCTTAAGTTTATTATATCAAGGATTTAAAATTACCATTTTTATTTATTAGAATATGGATAATACATCATTTTAAGCACAAAATATTGATGGGTCAGTGTGGCCATTTTTGAGATTTAAACGCTTGAAATTTTGGCGGGAAACCGAACTTCGGAAGACTTTTCCTCCACCTTGCATTTAGACAATCAGCCTTTGAAATGCAATAAAGGAATATCAAGAAGTTCATCAATTTTTCTCAAAAGTCTATTGAAGATGCATACAATCAATTTTGAAAAAAAGTGGGGGTCAGTGTGCAAAATTTTCTTATACATCATAATAGATAAAATAAGAGAATTCCGAAAGTCAAAGTCAGTTTCAAAAACCTGAGTAGTGACCATCCTTAAGAGGGAATCACTTATTAATGAACACTGTTGAGTTAAGGGTAATTTATACTTAATCAGTTTGTAGCGCTTCAGGTTAATTGTTTTTCGTCAATTAAAATGTAATTAAATAATTGTCATGTAGGACAAATTATTAGTGCACTTCAATTTCATAAATAGTTTGTTTTAAATGGTGGTACATATTTATTTCAATAGATCAGGAATCCAGTTATCCTTCTTACTGGTATTTTAGGAGATCGTTCCCGCCTTCAATTATATGAGAGTTCCTATCTCGAAAGTCCCGTATTTCAATATGTTTTACCAGTAATGCAAAATCGCAAAAAGAAATGTCAGACTTAAGACATGGTTCGATAAGAACAGCAATACAAATACATAATTCTACCATGGCTTCTGAATACGTCATAAAAATTTCAAATAGCACGATATTCTGTAGGACGCATTTTGTGTAAAAGCACTAAGCGAAGTTGCAGATACAAAAAAACTAAATTGAATTATTGTATTACATCATTATTGGCACACATCTCACTATTTCATAATGCCAAGTTTTCTTACAATCGACTTGAAGAGTGCCCTGTTGTTTGGTTTTGCTATATATTTCTAGAGACTCTGTCTAATGTGTATTTACTCCATATCTTCTAATTGTTAATTTAAGGCTGAAATTTGTATCTCGACCTATCTCCTGCAGTGTGGAGTCGTCCTTAAAAAGATTTCAAATTTGACATTTTATTATATTTTTTCCAAGAGTTTCTGACCACCTGTTTAAAGTGCCCACATCTCACAATTTTAAAATGCCAAGTATTCTTACATTCGACTTCATCAGAGCCCTGTGTCTGTCTTTATGTTATATCTGTCCATTAACTTAGGACACTCGTGCCGTTGTCGGGCGACAGTGATTGTAAGAGCGCTTTGCCAGTTAATTTTATGTTTGTTGAGATCTTGCATCAATGGGCTAAATGAGACATGTATGTGACATTGTTCAACGATTAGCAATGAAATCCGCTCAAACCGGGGCTAGGGACCGTCTTAACTTACTATGAGGTATGACGAACAACAATAAAATCATGGTTTCATTGTTTGGTTTTACCATGTATTTTTAGAGACTTTGTCTCCTTTGCATTTACTCCTTATTCTTTCATTGATACCACAGGTTATTCAAATAAAATTGTTCCGGCTCAGCTTTGCACTTCCTAAAAATGCTGTTTTGCTTCCTGTTTTCAATTTGTGTGGTATTTTCTGATCGCCTGTTTTCAGATTACATATATATGTTATAAATAACTAATAAATATATGTTATAAATGTGACATTTGAAAATTCTGAAGACCATCTAACATTATGTTTCAAGTAAACAGTACAAACATACCTTTTACACAAGTGTGCCCCATGTAAACTGCCAGACCTCCTCCCTGAGCAGCATACGGTGTTACCTGTCGTCTAGCTTCTCTTTCCTCCATAGTCTCAACTACTGTCTTGTGTTCGTTGTAGGTTAAACCACAACCACATGGATACGAACTAGTAAATCCTGAACATTTTCCACATCCTCCTAAAACAAAGCTTAGTTAGCAAAATTATGAATCTCAGAGGTATGATTTCTCGAAAAGTAAAAATCTGATATATGTACTTGTTAATTTGTGTATTTATACGAAGTCATTCTACCCTTTGTTTTTAAGATTAAAATGTTGATATTCAGATTTCTTCATAATCTCTTGATTTAATTATTATCAGATGCTATTATCCGCCAGAAAACGACAGAAACAACAAAATCTACATCTGTTTTAGACTCAAATCTAGAATCTGGCGAAAATGGTCATCTCAATACTAAAATTCACGACAAAAAGGACGATCACTAGCATATATGTTTTGATCTTGTTTGGCCATTTAAATTGGTTTTCAAGATAATTAATTTGAAGGACGATCAAGACGTGTTAAGATAAATCAAGATTAAACAAGATTGACTTGTTGACTGCGTTCAGGAACAAACAAGACGAGTTAAGGATGTTAAGATCAAACAAGATCCTGAATTGATCTTGTTTGATCTGGACAAACTTAACATTATCTTGATCATCCTTGAACGCAGTGATCTTGTCTGAATTTGATAAACTGAACAGTTATCTTGAAATACGACTGAATATCTTACAATGTCTTAACAAAATTGTGTTTTGCTTGTTAAGATCGTGATAAGATCAAAATGGCCAAACAAGAGTATAACATATCTGCTAGTGGATTTTAATTTCAAAATTATCAATTTCCCTTAAATGGACAGTAATATTCCTGCTTCTCCTGCTTACGGAGTGTATGTTTCACAGTTGATTCATTACGCGAGAGCTAGCTCAAATTATACAGACTTTAGACATACTAGTACTAGAAGTAATCTCTATGACCGCCTTATTAATCAAGGCTAAAAAAATTTCTTCTCATACGATCTTTAATATATAGAAGTCCTCAGTGTAAAATTTTGAAGTTTCGGTCCGAACTATGATTCAAGTTTTTTTTTACTTAGTACTGTGATGATCATTTCTTTCAACTGTCTACGACCTTTCAATAGCAATTGCTGTTGAGTTGCTACCGCAATTGAAGTGGAGTTTTGGCATGCCATAAAACCGGTTTAACCCACCATATCTTTTGAAATGTCTGTACCATTTTTTCCAGTGGTTTCCACCTAATTTGTCTTTTTGTCTCATGGACTTTGGTTCTTGAAATGTCTGTTCGGTAATTTTGTTATTACTGCCGTGTTATTGTGAATGGATACCTTGGAAAATTATCACGGAGCAGATTATGCTTAGCCTTCAGGGAACATAAAATGATAATCCCTGTTTTCGGAGGGAGTTCACACTGTCGGCGCTTTTGTTTTCTGTGTTGCCTTGTATATCAACTTGTTATTTTCAGTTTTGTCCTTGTCAGTAATGTTTGAAATACAGATATGTCCTTGCTATCTGTATACCAAGAGATATATACTTTTCAAATTTTTATCGTTATTCGTTTGCGGATGTATCATTAAAGTCGTATCTGGTATTGGTTTGCACAAAGGATTCCTCGGTAACTTGACCGATATCTTACCGTAAATTCATCTTTTAATTATCCTAAACGCTCACCTCTTTTGCACCGAAAAGGTTCTTGTTCTGAATGGTCTTGTGGTTCGTGTTTGCACGTGCAACGTATTGTTTGACAGCAACTATAGGGTACAAAATGATAGCTTGCACATTTACAACCATTCTGTTGGCAAGGGAGTTTTATTGGCCGTTCTTTTGGTAATAAATCAAATTCAGTTTTGTGATGTTTATAACTGTAAAATAACAAATGTAAATTGTATACATGTCTATGAGTAAACTTTAAAAGAATAGACTACATTTCCGAAGATTATCGGGTTCGTTTCAGCATATCAGTTCATGATATTATATGAGTTTAAGTAAAAGACAACATGAGAGTTTTGTTTGTAATATTGTTTCATGTTTGTTACGTTTTTCCATAAAACTCATTCATTTATGAAGCAGTGAGACTATGTGTAAAAAAATACCTAAGACCGTGTTTACACTTGCTTCAATTTGAATCGATCTTAAAAGGATCGGTTTGCATTTACATTAAAAAGTGCAAGATCGATCTCGATCGGTCCTTCTGAGAACGCTGCGTTTACACTATCCACTGAAACTGAATCGATCTTACCTAAATACATGTGTTCATTGCTATAAAAATACATAAAAAAGCAAATATAGATAGATATATCTGGAAATGTCCTGACATATTCGTTTAAAAATGTTCAGGTTTCTCTTAGACGTTTTCTCGTAATGTTCCGGCATCCCGTAGGTCACCCAAAAGTTCGCTTATCAAAAGAGCTTCATTCGTAGGCCAAAGCTTCTCCTCTTTTATTCTACACAGTCGTGCATACGTTCATATACACAAGTGTAAATGCCCATTTTCAGTTTTATCATTCAGTTTCACTTCATAAAGATCGATCGCGATCGATCTTGGCGTTTACACTTGAAGCAAGATCATTCTTTTTAAGACTACGTCTGGATGTGGACTTTTTAAGTCCGATTGAAGATCGATCTAACCCGTTTACACTTGTGCAAGATCGATCTTTTTAGGATCGATCTCGCCAAAGATCGATCTAAATTTGCTAGTGTAAACGGGGTCTAAGTTGCACAATAAATGGTACATTTTGATTATGTGAAAGCTAAAGCTCTGTTGAGTCATCAGAACTTTCTCTTAGAGTAACTGAATAAGTAGCTTATAATAAGAACAAAATATAGGGACACTGGTATATCTACTGGTGAGATTTTGTTAATCTGATAAGCATTACAACTGTGTTTGAAATTAAAAGTACAAAAATATTTTGTACAAGAATATGATCATGTATAAGTTGAAACACAAACTTTGATATTTGTTCAAACTTATGAGATTCAATGCAACACTTTATGTTGATTCGCGTTTCCCACCACCCTTCATAGCTCTGTTCCTAGCTGTTTTTGGCTTTTCTGTTCAGATCTTATTGGTAATTTGTTCTCTATCATGTTTTCAAGATATTTCGGTTTACGGATTTCCAAATATTTGGTTTGATCAGCACTGAAGAGACATAAGGTGTCGAAATGCAGATATACAGAAACTAAATTCACAATAGCTTCGATATTTTGTGATTAATTACTACTTGGCCGATGTTTTTGCTGGTGGACTGTTTGACCCCGAGGGTACTCACCAACCCAGTACGCAGTATTTCGTTGCTGACCCTAAAACCGATTTCATTTGAAAACTTCATACTCTGATTTCAAGAAAATTTTGTTGAAAACTAAGGAGTATCTCCCTCCTGCTGTATCCTTAGCTAGTTTTTGCTTTTCTGTTTAAATTGTTCTATCATGTTTTATACATATTTTGGTCCATGGACTACCAAATGTTTTGGTTTGATCTGTGCTTAAGAGACATGTTGTCGAATTGCGCATATAAAATTATATTCACAGTATTCGGTATTTTGTTATTCTACCTATTTCTGGTCTACTTGTTTTGCTCATACATGTGAAAAGAAATAGTCCTACTCCAACAGGAAATTGGAATCAAAAGTTTTGATGCCATGAATGAATTTTAGAGATAGATCTTTTTACTTTGAAGTAGATCTTCAATTTTTATACGACCGCAAAAAATTTTGTGGTCGTATAATGGTATGGTGCTGTCGTCGTCGTCGTCGGCGTCGTTGTCGTCTGTACACACTTTTGTGTTTGGTCAATAACTCAAGTCCCAGTTGATCAAACCTTCTGAAATTTTCACACAATGTTCCTTGGCACCAAAGGAAGGCTTGGAATGGTTTTGGGTTTTTATGGCCCCTCCCGTTTCTAAAAAAGGGGCCAAAAAGGGCAAAATTTGGTGTTTTCACATATTTTACTGTAGAATGTTTATTATTTATCGGATTTTTATGGGGTTTCTGTCTGTGTACTCCTTAAAAAAATTCCAATCTGAGGTATGCAAACGAATTTCATGTGACATGCACCATTTACGAGATAAATGGGGCCCAAAAGGGGCGAATGTCAAAAATTTTAATTTTTTATTTTAAGTCCGATTTTGATGCAGGTTTTTGCAATGGATATCTTATGAAAAGTTAACTAGTGCTGCACCATCAGATTTTTGGTAACTTGTTTCCTTTCCAAGCTATGAGGGGCCCAACGGGGCCAAAATTGCAAACATGGGGATAACCTAAAATTTTTATTTTTCATCAGATTTTGATGGGATTTTTTAAGTTGGATTCCTCTCATTGTAAGCTGTCAGTAGTATGTCAACAGATTTGTCGTAGCTTTTAATGTTTCCAAGATATAAGGGGTCAAAGAGGCCAAAATTGCAATTATTAAAAATATGTGAAATCTTCCATTTTTCATCAATTTTTTTTTTTTTTTGATTATTCTCATTGTGTAAGCTTTCACTACTATGGCAATAGATTTTACGTAGCTCTTACAGTTTCCAAGCTATAAAGGGTCAAAGGGGCCAAATTGCAATATATCAAAATATGTAAAACAGATTTTTCTTATTGTGTCCAGCAAATTACTGTGTACATATTAATTTTAATTACACTTGTTCAAATTTCAGTAGTCGACATGCTGCGGTCGTATCATGCTGCGCTCGGCGTAGCCCTTTATTTTCATTGTTGAAGATTGTTTACAATGGCAAGGTGTCTTGTGATGAAATTGTATAAGGTCTACAGTGACGACGAACAATAGCAATTACGTTGGATTTGGTTTTAAATCCATTTATTTTTTACTAGAAACATTGAATTAATAGTTTTGGTGTAGGTACTAGTATATAGTTTTGTCTCTGAGGAAAAAGAGAAGGGAATTTTTCATTGCACATATTTGGCTGGTGTTAATGACATACAGACCAATAAATGCAAACTAATAATTGAAAAAATACGTTTTAATCATATTTGGAATTGAATAGTTTGTATTTAGCAAAGTTTATTGTAATCGCTGTAAGTCGGTATGATGTGTAATTGAATCGTTGTGGAAACAGTTTTCTTTTATTTTTGATAAATGTAAACAAATAAATAAGACAGGTTTTCCGAATGTGATAAGTTTTCCATATTGTGTGATATTCCCTATGATATGATAAATACCTGTGCATGCAGAAACATAGTGTTTCGGGTCCAATGGTTCTACACCCCATTCCTTTCATTGAAGAATAACTAGTATGTAATCGGCTGCTCATAGTCTGTTTAAAACAAATGGATTATATTACAATGGAATCAATCATTTGTTTTTATTTTCATTTGTTTAATTACTGCCAAGTTTAAACAATAACTTTTCCAACGATAAAATATTTCAAAACTAATTTTATTGTATAGTTGTAATATTTCTCTGGTATTAATTATTGTGCTTTGATGAGAGCGAAACATTATAACCGCCAATATTTAGCTCTCAATGGAGGTGATAACAATATAACCGAAGAGTATGGAACGCCAAAACTGTCTTATTATGTTCACTTTCTATTATATGATGTGCGTTTACCATTATATGATGTGCATTTACCATTATATGATGTGCAGTCACCATTATATGATGTGCAATCAACATTATATGATGTGCATTTACCATTATATGATGTGCAGTCACCATTAAATGATGTGCAATCAACATTATATGATGTGCATTCGTAATTATATGATGTGCATTTAACATTATATGATGTGCATTTAACATTATATGATGTGCATTCTACTTTATATCATGTCCAACCAACATTATATTATGTGCATTTAATGATTTATGATGTCTATTTAACATTATATGATGTGCATTCGACATTGACATATATTATGTGCAACTTACATTATATCATGTGGAAACAATATTATATGATGTGCACTTAACTTTATATGATGTGCAACCGACATTATATGATGTGCAACGACCATTATACGATGTGCATTTTACATTATATGATGTGGATTCAACATTAGATGATGTGCATTCAACATTATATGATATGCAACCATCATTATATGATGTGCCACCATCAGTATATGATGTGAAACTATTTATTTTATGTGCTTTCAACATTATATGATGTCGTTTTAACATTATATGATGTGCATTCATCATTATATGATGTCGATTCAACATTATATGATGTCGGTTTTACTTTATATGATGTGCATTCACCATTATATGATGTCCATTCAACATTGTATGATGTGGTGTTTTAACACTTCATTATATTGGGTCGTGTTGTCATTATATGATGTGCAAACGTCGTTATGATGGTGAGGTTTAAACATGATTGTGATTCTTGACGTCACATGACTGATTAGCACGTGATTACTCTCCTATAGTTTTAACAGTACTGTCGGACTAGAAATTAATTGAAAATTCTGCTTTGAAAAAAACTACCGTTTTATCATTAATTATTAAAATAAAGTACTGGCGCTCGTTCGTCTGTCCAGTGAAAACTTTTTTTTCAAAGAACCATTGGGTACAAAATCTCACAAATAAAATCATGAAAAAAAATCAGCAAAAATTTTGAAAGGGTTATTCAAAAGACTTTGTTGTTGCCCCTTTAGAGCTTGCACCTGAAATAAAACTGTATAAAGAATTTCGTGATATTTTCTCATAAATCTACTGAAAAAAGCATTTATCACATTCTTCTTTCTGTTCACTTCCAGATTTCCTCTAGTTGTTGTTTTTTTTTAATTTTCTATTGTTATATCCTAATCCCATATTTATGATATCAATAAATTTTGTTTGTCGTCATTTTGTGAACTTTCATCATTTTTATTTTTATTAATGATGAATAACTTGTGTCCTATCCCTTTTGCTTTTAAAAAAGTGTAAAATAAAAAAAAACACCTTTAAACCACAAACCGATAATTTGTTTCGGCAAATTGAATGATGACTACTTGTATAATTAAAATAGTCGCTCATTTGAACATTTTTTGTCTGTTTATTTGTTTACTTTAACTTTTTTTTCTGTGTTTCAAAGTGTACAACCCAGCCCAAAAATATTTTTGCATGTCTTGTAGCGTTTTCGTAAAATATATATTATAGGAATAACAGAGGCCCCTGGCTTTAACCCTTTTGGAACAAAGGACTCCAGGCTCCAACATAAGGTCTCCGGGCTCCAAAACACGGGCTCCGCGCGCTAACACTAGGTCTCCGGGCTCCAACACTATGGCCTCGTATTCCAACCGCAGGGCTCCGGGCTGCCCTGACTTGGCTCCAGATTCTCAGAGAGCTTTGGAGCCCGTGATAATACCCAGTATATTGTTTTTACAAAACATGCCGAGCTTTACAATTCGCTTTCGCATCAAAGGAGCATATTATCGATACTTTCATGGGTGATTTGATAAGACAATAGCTACTAATTATTTCTAAGGATATTTCGAATATTACCCTAAAATAGGGTAAAATCACGCACAGGCTCCACACCACACAGATTTCTTGGATTTCAAGTATGTGGAGCCCGGAGCCCATTGAGTGGAGCCCGGTGTCCTTGT
>MJUU01023266.1:0-16049 GCA_002080025.1 Modiolus philippinarum
ATTATCACAATTTGTCATAAAAACTAGCCAATCTATACCCATAACGCCAAAATACTTAAGAGGTATGACTTTCCAATTTGTCAAATCTCCATTTATTAACCGTTTAACCCAAGAAACTTTTAAAGACCGAAAATAACTCTTAAAATCAATCATTTGTAACCCACCCCGTTCATATGATCCAATCAATGTATTTCGTTTTACTTTGTCTGGTTTATTATTCCAGATAAATTTGAAACATCTACTTCCAATTTCTTATAAATAAACATTTGGGATTGTACAAACAGATCCTATATAAGTAAAAATTGGTAAGACAAGAGTTTTTATTATCAGAATTTTTCCTAGAAGAGTCAAATTTCTTTTATACCATGAATCAAGTAACCTGTTCATCTTATTTATTCTATTTTCCCAGTTAATTTTTTCACGTTCCTTCTTAAAATATCCAAAATATACCCCTAACGCCTTAACTGGATCATTTGTCCAACTAATACGGGCAACTTTATCCTTACTTGTTTTTTATTTCCCTACCCACATTCCTTCCGTTTTATTTCTATTTAACTTAAACCTTGAAAAGACCCAAATATTTCTATTTCGTTCATGGCAAGTTCAACATCTTGTTTTGAACCACAAAACAAAGTAGTATCATCTGCCAGTTGCGAAATTTTTATAATCTAAAAAGTTTCCAGAACATTACCTGGAGGTGTTTAACAGAAAAAACTCTGCATCCTCTATGACTTATTCAAAAAATTGCCTAAGCTTAGCGCTGTAATTGTTTTCACAAAATGCAATAATATTGCAGTTCTTATCACATTGCCAGTGTATCAACCAAAGATCTGCAAAATCAAAACTTAATACCATAAAACTGTAGGATGAGTTCTTTGGAAAAACGAGTTATCCTCTTTGTTTAATTCACTAAAATAACCGAGTTGAGAAACGTATTTTATTCAGAAACATTAAACCAATCAAAATCCTCAATACTTGCATATTATCAAAAGAGTTACAAATGAATATTTACTTCGATAATACCTACAGGAAAGTTTGGCGAACTATGGTCAAACAAAATGTAACGTTAGTAAAACAATCTGTTAATTTAAGAAATATGAACCCAAATCCTTACCACATGGACATAGACAAAATATTCACAATAGATTTTTAAAAAATCATATTTTTCATGACAACAGTAGAGTTGCGTTTACATGACAGAGGGGGTAAAATGTATAGGCCCCGGAATTCTTGTAGCAAGGACAAAACAAAAAATAATAGTGACTTCAAATCGGTAAAGATTATTCCGCTGAAAGAAGTTTTCATCTTTATATTCCCTTCTCAAGAAATCTAAGTTGACATTAAAGCCCGGCGAAATATATAGTAGATAACATCAAGTCATTATTTACAAATTTGTGTTTATAATACAAAATACAGGGTAAAGATTTAGCCTTTACTATTTTTGTAATGTTCATAGGTCAAAGTGTGACGTAAAAGGAAAATTATATGTAATTTGATTTTCCCTTCTTCGGCGAATTTGTTAGACTATGCAGCCTTTCTTAACCCGACTTGAGGATTTATGAGAAAACATAAAAGGAAACATGATTTTTATGCAATATTTGTTTGGTTCTCACAATCATTTCGACGTAAAATGATAACACGAATTACCAACACTTAAAATACCAAGATGCGAACTCTCCCGTTACATGTAAATAAAAAAGAATAACCAGATACAGATTATTTAGGCGTAATATATATATATGTGAAACAAGACGCCACTTGAACTTGTATCGCTCCAAAGACAGGCCTGTGCTTGTATCGCTTACCAGGCAAACCTTCGGGCTTGCATTGCTCACTTGCTTCAAAATAGCTAGATAACTGTGAATTAAACTTTTCTACAGATGGCCATATCAACTAAATGTACCTATATGAAAAAGAATGGAAACGGGGTAAATGTCAAGGAGACAACATCCCATATACAGGTTAAAACGACCCAAAACAAAGCATCTAGAGGTCACCGTACGGTCTTCAACACAGTGAGGAACCTCACACCATATAGTAAGCCCTAAATGGCCCCAAAAGGGTAAAAAAGTGGATAAATCAAAGGAAACAAACCACATCCAATAACCCAAATATCAAGAAACTAAAATTTAATCAGAAGACACGGTAAAGCATTTAGGAGATCATCAATATTTTTGCCAACAAAAACCAGAAGTAACGATTTAACAACAATGCTGTATTTATATCCTTTATGAATAAGTTTGTTCAACGGATTAACAAGTTTTGAAGGACAATTTTTCAATTTATGCGCTGTCATAGAAGTTTGGATGTGAAATGCCCTGATGTATAAGAGCCCTGTATGTAGAACCAAATTTTCTTAATAAGTCAATGTATCTATAATAAAATTTAGAGAATGTTTTTATCAATTTATGATATCTAAACCCTTGATGCAGGAGTTTTTCAGTGAGACAAAGATTTCGCTCGTTGAAGTCAGAAACATCACTACATACTCGTGCATATCGAACAAGTTGTGAAATGTAGACCCCGTAAGAAGGGGCTAACGGAACATCGCCGTTGAGATGGGGAAAATTGACTATAGGGAAGGAGAAATCATCCCTTTTATCATAAACATTAGTGTTTAACTTTCCTTGATTTATTGATATATCAAGATCAAGAAAAGGAGTATAATCACTGCTGTTATTGGATTTATTTAAAGTAAGTTCTGCAGGATAAATTTTATCTATCAATTTAGAAAATTCGGGATTGTTTAAAGCCAAAATATCGTCCAAATATCTATATGTATTGTTAAGTTTATCCACCAAATGCTGTTTAGAAGGTTCTTTTTGAATTTTTGCCATGAATTGTGACTCCTAGCAATAAAGAAATAAATCTGCTATGAGAGGTGCACAGTTAGTACCCATAGGAATACCTATTTTTTGTCGATAGACTGTATCACTGAAACGAACAAAAATATATTTAACTATGTCTCTCCAGTGCAGATCAAAAGCAGATTTAAATAAAGGGTTGATAAAGTACGAATCCCAAAAAAAACTCAAAACTGAAAACGAAAATAAAGATTCATCAGGGTCTCCTTTGTTTCAAACAAATATTGAAAAAAATACATGTAGATATTGTAAGTTTCGAAATAAATCCGGCTTTTAGGTCTGCATCGAAGTTTAGACAAGTCCACCAACAGACCTATTTACACGGTGGTAAAATAATAAAACACCGAATATGCTTCAAGTTTTTTACCTTTTCCAGATGGTAATTTAACAAAAGACAATTGGAAGACAATAAAAGGAAAATGTACAATATTTTACAAAAAAAAAACAAACCTCTTCAAAAGATCTAGACATAATGCCAATCTAAAGGCTATGTACTGAGCATTGCATGAGGAAGAGACTCCTTATTAGTGTTAAACGGATTTTTTAGGATTTGGAAGACTATGAACTGAAAGATGTATTAAAGTATAAACAGAGATCAACTTCTTCAAAAGGTCTAAATAGTAAGCCAATTTAAATGCTAGGGATGAAACTTTTAATGAGGAGGAGACTCCTTAGTATAAAACACATTTTTGTAAAAATTAGATGCGATGAAGAGATCTAATAGTAATAATAATAAATAAAGGTATGCTCTTTAGATAAACAAAGTCTGAAAATTATATTTCATAAGAGAGAGTTCATAATTTTTTTTTATCCCGGTAAATCTTACGGTGTCTGGTTTAGGACATCCAATATTTTTTTTATCTCGTTTTAAGGAGATACGATGTCATTATAACGAGAATCTATATCGTTATAACGAGATGCTGTGTCGTTATAACGAGATACTATGTCGTTATAACGAGATACTATGTCGTTATAACGAGATGCTATCTCGTTATAACGAGAAACTATGTCGTTGTAACGAGATGTTATGTCGTTATAACGATATACTATTTCGTTATAACGAGAAACTATCTCGTTATAACGAGAAACTATCTCGTTATAACGAGATACTATGTCGTTATAACGAGATACTTTGTCGTTATAACGAGATGCTATGTCGTTATAACGAGAAGCCATGTCGTTATAACGAGATGCTATGTCGTTATAACGAGATGCTATTTCGTTATAACGAGAAAGTATTTCGTTATAACGAGATACTTATTCGTTATAACGAGATACTAAGTCGTTATAACGAGATACTAAGTCGTTATGACGAGATACGTTTTTGTCCCGGCGCCGAAACCGCGACGGTGAGACCTAATAAAGGTTTGCGTCTAGGTGTCCGTCAGTCCGTATGTCACATTTTCTTGTTGGTGCAATTCCTCAGAAACCATTCTTATTTTATAAGATTGTTAGTCACCATGTGTACTAGATCATAGCAATTTATTTGATCAACATTAGACTAAATTCGTTGAATAATTAACATTTAACATGTTTGAAATTTATAAAGGTTCATTATTGTGTTTGGTTTGATTTACTAACAAAAATAGTTTTATTTTCTTCAGAAATATTCCTTTCATTACCAAAACTTGTACAATGCATCAAATAGTGTACACCTTTTTACTGGCTATGAGGACAATTGCAAGTTTTTGGTTCCCGAGACACAACTATTCCCCGTCGCGAAGCGGAGGAAAATAGTTGGTGTCGAGGAAAACAATAAATTTGCTATCGTTAGAGTAGCCAGTAAATGTGTTTTAGTTTGGGTTTTGGGTTCGGGTTTCGGTACCCATCAACCGGTTTAACCCTACCGCTAGTGTCGGTACCAAGTTCGGCTATCCCGAGTTTCTATCGTTATATGTTTGTCTCTTGTCTTCCTTAGTGTTTTTCTAGTGCACTTCACGTGTGAATTGTAGCACGTGATTGTAGTTTTCTGCCATTGTAGGTGTTAACTATGGTGGCCCAATGCGGCCATTTGCCGTTTTCGCGTTTTCGTGTTTTCTACTTTCACTTTCCACAGAGCCAAAACGCGAAAACGCGAAATCGAAAAGGCAAGAACGCGACAACGCGAAAGCGAAATCACGAAAACGCGAAATGAATTTCACTTCATGTTTTCGCGATTTCGCGTTTTCGCGTTTTCGTCTCGCAAGTAAAGATTTAACGCATGCGACATTTGAAACAATAATGTGGCCATTTCAAATTTCAATTGAAAAACAGTATGTGTTATGTTGTGACCAAATAATCAGCTAAGGACAGAGCTTTGCATGAGGGAGATACTCCTTAGTTTTCAACAAAATTTACAAAAATTTAGATATTGAAAGGTTCCAAAGAGAATCGGCTTTCGGGTCAGCACCGAAGTACTGACTGCTGGGCTGGTGAATACCCTCAGGGACTAACAGTCCACCAGCAGCGGCATTTATTCGCATGTAATTACTACTCAGACCAACTTTTGTATTTTGTATATGTTTTAAGACTTTCATACAATGTATGTTAGATTCTCTCCATGCCGTATGCGTTATGTAATTAAAAGATGAAATGATATTTTATAGTAAGCAAGTTTAAATTGATGTGCATTGCTTAATCCGCGTCCAGGAAATTTAAAAAGAGGTGTTCAAATTAAGAAATGAAAGAAAATTTTTGGGATACTTGTTAGTAAAACATTAGGATATTCATTAAAAAATACATGATTGTCAAAATAAGGGTTCCAACCCACGGAACACCCACGCCCTTTTGTTGGATCGGCTAATGGTTTCTTAAATTAAACCTAAGGTCCTGTTAGTTTTCGAACTAGAAGAGACTGCATTAGTTCAAACCCCGTCAGTACCATTTAGTTTCTTTCCTTTACAATTCTAAAACGTTGAATTCAGTGAAAGTGCTATAGAGATAACAGACTAACATGAAAATACATACAAACATGAAAAGTAGTGATCGAGGAGATATGCTATAGACAAAAAACTACATACACATCAACCATCTAAATCTGTTTATTACATATCAATACATGTACTAAACATGAGGTTGCTTGAATCTAATGAAACACTTACACAAGTGTATGACCCTGGGCAGAGAGGGTCGGGGCTACCGTCTTTATATGTTGTGGTTTGAGTGTAAGTAAAGGTTTACTTTTTGCCATCTTGCTGTATCAAAGATGGTGTTTTATATACTAGATATACTGAGACATGCTAAATGTATTAAGCTTTCTTCTCTTAACGATCAATCCAAACCAGTTTTGTTACATTTTGTTGGCTTTTCTTTCTTTCATGGCTGGAATCCCTTTTGGAAACTCCCTTGGACCCCTCCCAACCTTTTCAGTCCATCTTTTCACTCCCAGCTAGGTGCCAACAACACCGGTTCGATTTTTTACTCGCACATATCGTTCTTTCATACATCACAAACGTTCACTTTTCCTCCTTTCTAAACACAATAACCAATAAAAGATTTTCTGACTGTTTATTTTTCTTTCCTAATTAGACATAAAACGTTAATTTCTTTCCTATTTATACTGTACTATTACAAGAAGTACACCCAACCAACAAAACCGAGAACTTAAAAATAAAAAAAATGCGTTAAATATTTTATACCTAATTGATTCGTTTTGGATTGACAGCTCGGTTCTAACGCACTCAAATTCGACACTTTTATAAATGCATCCCCGATGAAACTGTACACCGTGCAATCAGGATAGCGACTAACTGTACGCAGGGTAGTGCAAAACAAACCAAAAATAGGCATGCAGACGAAAAAAAGTTGATTAATTTTATAATTTTATATGGACATTATGCTTTACTTCGATTATTATGAGATTTGGGGGTGCCAATTAATATTTTGTGTCAGTTGTAGGTTGTTATGATTGATTATAACGGTATAATTAGCAAAAGTTTTACTGTACGCAATTTCACCAGGGTAGGACTAAGCGTACAGTAGGTAGCGACTAACTAAAAGTCGAACTGTACGCAGGGTAGGATTTAATTGTACGCAGGGTATGACTAAGTTTACAAACAAATATGCGTATTATGCCCTACAAAGAGTATATGTTCACCCTGAATGGAAGCTAAATGTTAATATGCAATTGCTATGAGCTGTTTTGTTTACTTGGGCTTATGTCAGTATCAATGGTATAATGAAAGTTTGTAGATAAAGGACAAAACACCATAAGCCACAGTCATATGAGCTGGCCATGGATAAGAAAATCTTTTCTAGGTACACATAAGTTGCAACATTTATTATATGTGAACATTTAAATACGGGACTTTTGAATCGCTCTCTCTCCGGAAACAGTTTTATTTCTATACGTAAAAAATCAATATATCAATGCACTGAGAGGGAATCGGCACTAATTAATGAACACTATTGAGCTATTTATATTTAATCGATTTGCAGCGCTCCCGGTTAATTTTTTTTTCGTCAATCAAAATTTAGTTTAAGACTGTCAGGAAAAATTATAAATGAACTTCAATTTCATAATTAGTTTGTTTTTCCCGGTTTCCCTGAAATTCGGGTACTAAAATTGTTTGCTGTAGGCACGTTCCCGAGAAGAGGAGAAAAACAAGGCTTTTCATTGCTTAGTGAAATATATGCTAAAGAGTGTGTTTCGGTCCGTTTCCTGCATTTGAAAAAAAATGAATTCCATCATCAACGAAAGAACTTGAAAAGCATGCATTCTATTTTTGATAGAAGCATATATTTTTAGCAATTTAAAAGCTCGATTTTTAATATCTTGCAAGGTTGTACAGTTTCACCGGGGGTGTAAATGTAGGAATTAATTTACGGGAAATGCCGGAGGAGATTAATCTGTTAGTGAAAAAATCCCCTACAATAACGATCTAATGAAATTGTTTTGACAAATTTGTCCATTGTGACATGATCTTATTCACACAAACCCAGTTGACCTTATTAAATTTAAAAAGACGCGAATTAAGGAATGCACACCAATTTAAGGAATGCACACCAATTTAATCTTATTCTTACTATTAAATATCACTTCATCTTTTAATTATATTACACATACGGTATGGAGAGAATATATGAAAGTCTTAAAACGTATACAAAATACAAAAGTTGGTCTGAGTGGTAATTACATGCGAATAAATTCCATTCAAAAATTAATACAGTTCATGAGTTTATTGAATTCAGTCACAACATAACACATACTGTTTTTCAATTGAAGTTTGAGATGGTCACATTATTGTTTCAAACGACGCATGCGTTAGATCTTTACTTCCGAGACGAAAACGCGAAAACCCGAAATCGCGAAAAACGCGAAATCGCGAAAACGTGAAATCACGAAAACGCTAAAACGCGAAATCGCAAAGGCGAAAACGCGAAAGCGAAATCGCGAAAACATGAAGTGAAATTCATTTAGCGTTTGTGTGATTTCGCTTTCGCGTTTTCGCCTTCTCGATTTCGCGTTTTAGCCTTCTCGATTCCGCGTTTTCGCTCTGTGGAAAGTGAAAGTAGAAAACGCGAAAACGCAAAATGGCCGCATCGGGCCACCATATTTAACTGTTATCCTCTGTAATTTTATTGTACCGAATTCGAACATCAAAGATTACAATATGACGTCATTGGTTAAAAGTTCACTGAACCAGTAAATACATCTGCAGTTATTGACCGAAAAATGATCTGTTTCTGACAACTGTGAAAAATAGTAAATTTATCAAATAAACAATTTATATAGAAAATTCATACTAAGGTATAATAATTCTAATTATGTTCATTGGAACACTTTTTTGGTGCGTCTTTTAATTAAAAATAATTAAGCTAAAGTGAAAAGTGAATATACTTAAAAGGTAGATAATAAAGGCAAGGAATGTGAAGAAGTATTTCGACTTACATGTAGTATCTCGTTATAACGACATAGTATCTCGTTATAACGACTAACCATCTCGTTATAACGAGATACTTTCTCGTTATAACGACATAGTATCTCGTTATAATGACTTAGTATCTCGTTATAACAAGATACTTTCTCGTTATAACGACATAGTATCTCGTTATAACGACATAAGATCTCGTTATAACGACATAAGATCTCGTTATAACGACTTAGCATCTCGTTATAACGACATAATTTCTCGTTTTAACGACATAGCATCTCGTTATAACGACATAGCATCTCGTTATAACGACATAGTTTCTCGTTATAACAACATAGTATCTCGTTATAACGACATAGTATCTCGTTATAACGAGATCGTTTCTCGTCATAACGAAATTGTATCTCGTTATAACGACTTAACATCTCGTTATAACGACATAGTTTCTCGTTATAACGAGATAGTATCTCGTTATAACGACATAGTTTCTCGTTATAACGACATCGTATCTCGTTATAACGAGATAAAAAAATTATTGGATGTCCTAAATCAGCCACCGTAAAATCTAGTTGAAATTGTTTTTAAAAAATTAATTGAAGTGATTATTGGATTTCAATCTGAACTCCGTTCCGTTGTAGAGGCTATGTTTGTTGTTTGATCTGAATAAAATGATCACGCTTTCATAAGGACCTTTCAATATTTTTCCTGTAAAGTTTGTTTCAACAGTTCAAGAGGAATTGAACAAAATAATTTCATGTATGGTAAACCTTATTTCATGCATTTCATGCTGGTGGTCATGTTGTCGATGAATCTTACCGAATAAACAAATACATTTGTATATCGATGTTACATAATTGACAGCAAATTTTGTTATGTTGTACATGTGTAAGTAATCTCCTTATTAGCAGCATTAGAATCTAATAAATATGGAAAGCCATTACCAAACAATAGTCAGAAAGAATTATATGGAATAGAAGGCCAAATTCAGCACAGAGAACTTCCCAAGAGTGCAATACACGGAATGAAACCTCGGTATTATAGGGATTAGATAATTTGAATACAAAGTGAATTTCTAAAGAAATGCAAGTTGAAATTTTTTTCTGGATTGATGAACAAGCTGTGTCGATCCGGTGATTTCAATATACAAAAATGTCACAATTGCAGTAAATTTTGTTATGCTGTACACCTTACGAGCATTAGGAAAGTATCCATCTAATCAATTAGGCAGAAATAAGTACTCATTGCGAAAAAATATTGAAATTGGAGGACGAAATAAGCAATATGTACAATACTTTGAATACATCATTAAACGACATTTTTTTGTTTTTATATAAAAGTGTATATACTAGTAAGACATGAAAAAAATAATGGGATAATAAAGTAGATTTCAATAAGGGACTTTTGAATTGTTACTCCGGAAACAATTATATTTTTTGTAAGTGTAAAAAATCAAAACATCAATACATTGATGAACACTGTTGAGCAAAGGGTGATTTATATTTAATCGATTTGCAGCGCTTCAGTTTTTTTTTTAGTTTTTTTTCGTCAATTAAAATTAAGCTAAAGAATTGTTCTATAGGAAAAATTATAAATGCACTTTAATTTCATGAATAGTTTTTTTATGTGGTATATATTTATTTCAATAGAAATCCAGTATTCCTTATAATTGGCATCCGAGGCGATCGTTTCCGCCTTCAATTACACTAGAGTTCCTATCTTGAAAGTCCCGGACTGTCTACTGTGTTGAAATGTAAAGATTACTTTCATTACAAAACTACAATGTTCTTTTTCTTTTTATTTTAGTATAAATATTGAATGAAGTAATTGCAACTATTCCATGAATAATTCTTAACTATGACATATTATCCTTTAAAACTTTCATCGATTATCTGTTCCATTTCAAGATACATAATTGAGAAAAAATAAACACATATGTGAATGCATTAATTAATCTTTTTTTTTCTTTATTACACATACAATTTTTAATTAAAAAAAACATGTTGAATTAACATTTATTCCCGTTCAATTATGCTCTTGTATATATATATATAACAATATTATACAATTTCCTGTTTTTCTGCCTCTCATATGTTTTCGTCTAAATGTTCACATGCACATAACATTATATTTATGAAATTCTAACAATAGTAACACAAGAATAATCGTCTCCGTATATATAATCTGATTTGAGTTTCACGGATAGTTTATCGTTCTTGTCTAGCCAGACTGCCCTCGTTCCGGAGAGAGCATGACTATCTTCAGAAACCCTCCCTTCTACGAATTCATAAATCTGCTTTTCATTTTGGATGATATAGGCATAGCCATTCTTTCCGGGTGCTACATTAATCATAACACTTATCAAATACAGTCCTGCATGTTCACAAGTAAACACACCAGTGTTAGTGAACAGAGTGATATTTGAAATTCCAGTGGACACTTTCACAGATTTAAATGTAGCTACTGTGTTATTGAATGCACTGCTTAATATTATACATGCCGTTACAGCAACTGAAATAATAAAAATATTACTAAATATATCATTGATTAAAGCTGTTTGGTATAGAGTATGAAAGAAAAAACTTTATATTCCAATAAATTCTCAAGCATAAATTTTAGGAACAAATTACATAGACAATATGTAGGTAAACAATGAAAAGATATTGAGTAAATGCACATTAGACAGAGTCTCTAAAAATACATTGTAGAATCAAGCGATGGAACAACGCCTTTATTGTGTTGTACATCTTGTAGTCATCGTGAGGCCTTCAACAATGAGCTTTGCGCATGCCTGATAGTAAGTTCAAGACGGCCCTAGGTAGCACAGGTTAGAGCGGAATTCGTTGCCTAGTGTCGAACGACGATACATCAATGTTTTTTATCTCATAGATACAGGACACATACAATTAACTATCAAAACGCTTATACAATCACTGTGATCCATTGACCAACTAGTTTCCTAAGTAGTGGACAATCACAACATATAGACAAACACAAGGCGCTCGTAAAGTCGATTGTAGGAAAATTTTGCATTTTTAAATACAACCTATTACGTAACAAAAGCATTCTGTGATGATAATGGAGTTTCACACCTAAAGCGCATTCATTGCTTTACATGTATGTTAAATAACAACTGAATATGGTTAAATATATGTAGTAAAACTAATCTCAACTATATATAGCAGGTTTTATACCTGGTACTCTGCGATAAGCCAGAATTTCGTTCGAAGTTATTTGTTGTTTTTCAAGCTCCTGCAGGCGGACTTCAAGGTTTGATATTTGTGACTGAGAAGCTGCAGTAGATTTTTTTAGCCTTTTGTCTATATCCTGAATAGACTGTTTGGCGGTTATGGCTGAAAATAAGCAGATATTAAATTTACGTTCAAACAACTATTAACTTAGATAAATATTGATATTCAATGCAAGTATATATACATTTTTGTCAAATTTATTTTTCTTGGTAAAAACAAAAAGGTATTCAACGCCTAATAAGAATGGGTGAACATCGTCATAAGGGTTCAAAGGATACCAGACTCAAAATTTCTACTTTTACTTCAATCAACCTTACCATTTGATCATCAACATCAACATTAATGTAAGAATCCTTGAAGAAATATATCGCCATATACATCATATACAACCCAATTTTAAGTACACCATTCCGTTTACAGTGAGAAAAATACTGGGTTAGAGAACTTGGATCACAATACACTATGGTTGCAATAACAATAATTGAAAAGCATGTGTGTAGATGTGTGTGTTTGTAGATGTGTCAATGTGCTGAATATATTACAAAGAAGCTATTAAACGCAGACATGACCATGACATGACACTGTCCGAAATTTTCACGCCATATCAATTAATGTTGTTTTTTCATACGTGAATGATCCACCAGTTATTTATCACATACACAAAGCTAAACTCTTTACCACATTCAAAATAACATTAATTTTATAAAATTTGTGTGAATTCGTCCGTTACAGATCTGTCGTCATATGAATACAAATTAAGTATTGTTCATCAAAAACTAACAAGACTTTTAGCACACTTGCTTATAAACAAGAACACGTTCATTCTTGAAACTCAAACTTAAAAAGAAAAACTTAGATGCCAACAATCTTGGCAATATATTTCCTAATAAACATGTTACTAGCAAGATATCCCATACCTTAAGGCCAAATAGTGTATATTGTATACCTTTACAAAATCAATTGCAACGAACACACTCGGTGAAAAAAAATATTACCCTCCATTTCGTGTCGAGGGATAAATTTTTACCTCGTTTGTCAACCTACCATAACATTTTCATCCAAGGGCAATATGTTTATATTACATAAGGGGTGCGTTTCTTCTATTATATTCTAATCAAATAACATTTCTCTATTATCATTTTCCTTTTTAAAGAATTTGCTGGAAAAATATTTCATATCTCTCTTTAAACCAGTATTTTGATAGCCATACCATCATTCTCCAGAGCATAAGGGATTATTACAGATTCCTTTCCTAATCCAGGTCGTTGGATACGATCCATCTGTTCAGTATCAGATACAGATATCTTGTCCTCTAATTGTTTTATCCTGTTCTCCAGTTTCATTACATAATCTTCTAATTGGTTTATGTTATCCAGTTGATGCTTGGAATCTGTATTTTGCTCAAGAACTGTAACTCTTTGTTCTAGTTTTTCTAACAGTGTTTCATAATGTTTATCTGTTAGTACGGGTTTTGCAGGTTTACTAAAGTCAAGCTGAAAACCATTAACTATCAAGCCATTGCAAGTTAACGGAACGAGAATAAAATAAAACATTCTTAGTCCAACTGACCACACAGTTTTTTCAAACTTTTAAAGAACAGATTTATTCTATTTGTGACCTCTCTGTACTTCAGTCCATCAAATTTTAATCCAGAAAATTATTAATAAGAAGGTCGAATTTTATCAGCTGACTACACATACATATCTTTGTCCATAAAGTATACTTAGATACGTCATAATTTTTAATCTGTGCAAATTATGTAAATTACGTTAACCTAAATTTACATTGTTATCAGAAATGGCATGGTCTGGTAACTCACGCCACAGCAATGCATGTATATAATTACTGTTGTTTTCTCTATAGTGCTTACTTTTTTGTCATGCTTTTAATTGATAAGAGCTTGTTTTAATTTTTAATGACAATATGTTTGTGCTAATTAAACTCCTATTTAATGTGCTACTATGCTATGTATTTTTAAGATTTAGGCTAAATGTATGTACTCTGCTTTTATTTGCTATTTTTTTCCTTTTTGATATGATATGTGGTATGTGTTGTGCGTTTTTATTTGCAGAAACTGTCTAAGAATAATATTTTAAGAGAGGATATGGAGTAAATGAACATGAGACCATAGCACATATGTTAACTCCAACTGCAATAATTTTAATGAGCTGTATGACCATTTCGGAAATTACATTTGTAATTCCTCATCAGCAGCACTAGAACCCAAGCGTGAATCTATAATGTCTGAATATATTGCATGTGCTTTGTTGTTTTGTTCTGAATGTTTGTTTAGACGATTTAAAAGCTCTTTAGAGCCTGTCTTAAACTGTTGTTCCTAAATCATCTTTAAGTAAAGCTTTTGTACTTTGAACTTTAAAGGGTCAATTTACAGGCATCGTAGGCGGGGATATTTTTCTTTAAAATTCCAACAGGAAGTACCCACCTGCGTGTCATTCACTGCCAGGAACCAATTTTGTCTTAATTGTAAGATAAGGTGGGTTGATTTTTCTATGAAAGTTCATGGAGTGATGCCATTTCAACTTGATATTTGAACTTTTTAGTATTTTTTTTACAAGTTTAAAACCTGTTTGAATTAATATTACACTCTTATACCTGCTAGTATTGTTCATTATTTATCTCCAGAATTATCTCCCTTGAACAGTTTTTTTTGTACCGCTGGGGGTTTTGTAGCACTCTATATTTTGCAGAACAAATTATTACATGTTACCATTGTACACATTACTAATCGGAACCCTCGTTATGAATCAAATCCTAAGATAAAATAAATATGGAGAAGATAATACGAAATACCTACAATGGCTGAAAATTAATCACACGCCACAATCTACAAGGGAATTTCACTAGAAAAAAACATTAAAAAGACAAAGACAAACTTAGACAACGATAGAAATGCGGGAGAGCCGGACTTGGTAACGGCACTAGCGAGAGCTAGCGCTGGGTTAAACCAGTTTATGGGTATCAAATCTCCCTCGTCTCTATCCCGTTCCTTATAGTATAATAAACATGTAAATAAAACCCAATACAGGTAGACTACTAACTCCATGACCACAATTTTGAAAAGGAAAGAATAAGACAAGACGTAATTTAGAAAACTCGGTCAAGGAGTGCTAACCGTTGAACTGCAAGCTAGGTCAAGGAGTCTAGTCTGCTTGTAAAATGCTGCTGCACTACGGAATAAATTTCAAATTCAAAATTTCCCGAAAATATGTATGTACTCCCATCCTTTACCTTTCTCATAATCAATCAATGATGTATATGGAGTAAATGCACATGAGACAAAGTCTATACAATGTCAAATACAAGGTGAAACAAGCAGTGGAATAACGCTTTATTGTTGGCCTTCAACAAAGAGCTTTGATCATACCTCGCAGTAAGTTCAAGACAGCCCATAGCACCGGTTTAAGCGAAATTCATTGCTAGATGTCGAGCAATGCTTCATCTATTTAATCACATGTCATTGGTACGAGATCGTCAGCAAACATAAAATTAACTGGCAAAGTGTACTTACAATGTTTGTCATCCGTTGTCCGACAAAGTCTGTATCTAATACGTAATCCTTTACCATATTTCTTATCCTTACCCTACATTATATCTTTAAACATAGCACTAAGTCTTACTATATTGACCCCGACCCAAATCCCTTATCTAACCTTTCTTATAAACCGTTATCTTAACCCTCAGCCCTAAATTACCGTAAACTTCTAAGTCGTAACCAAGACCGTAAATTATAGCGAGACCGTCTTGGTGCTAATCCTATCCTTACAATTAACTAATCTCTTACATTCTCTTTTCCAAAACCACAACTATCAACCCACTTATAAATCAATTTATCCATACACACATACATACATACATTTATTGCAACCCCTAACCTAAATGAACTGTGTTATCCACATCATACACCTAATACATTTGTATTGTATATTATCCTAGCATCAATCATAATTTTCTATTAAATTTTCAATTTTACTATTAAGACGTTTGTAATCATCATCCATATCTCAAATCTAAACATGCAAATGAATTTCCCTTTACATTCCCTTTAAAAACTAGCACTTAATAAA
>MJUU01023266.1:18265-53465 GCA_002080025.1 Modiolus philippinarum
AGAAGGAGTTGCGGATAATAGAGACGTGCCCTTAAGACTCCAAAAATCTAAAATGACAAACTCCAAAAACCACTGTAAAATTTGGAAAAACAAAACCCATGCTGCACATCTTTTGAATATACTGAAGTATTCCTGCAAGTTTGGTTGAAAAATACAAAGCCGTTGAGGAGGATTTGTGGATAGTGGAGACGAACCCTCAAAACTCTAATGAGCTAAAAAGACAAAGTCCTCTTGTGCAAGGCTTTAAAACAAAGATTACAACATACAACATTCAGAAAATATAGTCTTATAATGATTTATGACGAAAATATCGTTTTAATATTAGCTATATATTTTTGAACAGAAGGGTTTTCAGAATATATAGTCTTATAATGATTTACGACGAAAATATCGTTTTCTATTAGCTATATATTTTTAGAGGGACTAAAATATTTACTTAATGAAAGGAAAATTCCAGATTTCTAAATTGAGTTGCTTTATTGTTGGATACAATTAAAGAAATTAGATATCAAAAGACCAAATAATGATAGGAAGGTGCGTCAATAAGTGATATGGGGAAATTCATACATAAAGTTAAAAAATAAACCCTTATTTAAAAAACAAGAGGCTCTCAAGAGCCTGTATCGCTCATCTGGGTCATGCTGACACAATAAGTCAAAATAATCACAACGTTTAAGGTTCTTATTTTCAAATTTGTTTATTGACTGTTTAAGGGTCTCATTTTGAAGTTTGCTGATGTTATATGATCCAAACCTTTCTTGTCACCTTTCTTGAAGAAGACCATGTAAGGATAATTGTGCCTCACTTTGGTTCCGATTGGCATAGTATTTTCAGAGGAGATCTTTAAACTATTTCCCATGGGGTCCAAGGTTATACAATGTTCCCCGCTGACTGCCATCTTGGATGCTATGCGGACATGCCAGATACATTTTATGAAAGGGACCAAGTAAGGACCATTGTGACTAAGTGTGATTCCAATTGGCCATGTACTTTCAGAGGAGAAAATCTATGTATATGTTTCCCTATAGGGTCCAATGTTAAAAACACGTTCCCTCCTGCAACAATCTAGGATATAATGTGGACTTGCTGAACACATTTTTAAAAGGGGCCACCTAAGGACCATTGTGACTAAGTTTGGTTCCAATTGGCCCAGTATTTTCAGAGGAGATTTTTGCAATATTGACCAATTTTGGACAAAGTTCCCCGCTGGCGGACATCTTGGATGACGTGCAGACTTGACGGACATAATTTTTATAGGGCACCACCGAAGGACTAATGTGACCAAGTTTGGTTCCAATTGGCGCAGTGGTTTCAGAGAAGATGTTTGAATGTTTTCCTGTAGGGTTCAATGTTAAACCGCGTTCCTGCTGGTGGCCATCTTTGATATGATACGGACTTGCGAGACATTTTTTAAAAAGGGGCCACCTAAGGACCATTGTGCCCAAGTTTGGTTCTAACTGGCCCAGCGGTTTCAGAGAAGATGTTTGAATGAAAAGTTTATGATAGACAGACCACTGACACAGTGATGGCAAGGCATAGCCATGCAGGTCAGTTATAAAGTTATGCAGGTAATGTTAAGATGCTACTTCAATATTTATCTGGGAAAGATGTTTGCAAGGTGGGCAAACAAAAATTACCAAGGCATAGCCATGCAGGTCACTTAGAAAGTTAAGCAGACATTGAAGGTAAGATGCTACTTCAGTATTTATCTGGGAATGATCTCTAAAACTTAAAAGAGAAAAGTAAATTAAAGAAGATTTAAAAGATTTTAAAGGGAAATAACCCATAACCATATGGCATTGAATTTTTTTTTGGGTTTGTGAAAAAGAGTCGATAACTACAACACAGGCAGTTGGATTTTCTTCAAAATTTCAGAGTATGTAGATCTTCATATGCTGATCATTTTTGCAATTTACACTTCACCTCTATCTGTTACAGTTTTGAAATAAAGAAATAAAAAAGGCTTAAATTTTGAAAATTTTACGGAAAAAGGGCTGTAACTCTGAGACGGGTTTTCCGATTTTCTTCAAAATTGCAGGGTTGATAGATCTCATCATTCTGAACAATTTTACCCAGTAAGATTTTTGATGTCTGCATCGGTTTTTGAGTTATTGGCTAAAAACTGAAATTTACCCCTAGGTTCTATTTTTAGCTCCGACGGCCATGTTTTTCATCGGATCATAATAAAATGAGGATCGTTTGTACAAGACATGTCATAGATGATTACTATAAAGTTTCAAACCAATCCCTCCAGTTGTTTCAGAGGAGAAGATTTTTTAAAGTGAGCTAACGACGGACGGACGGACGGACGACGGACGCCAAGTGATGGCAAAAGCTCACCCTGGCATAGCCAGGTGAGCTCAATATGGGTAAAAAGTGACTTAATTTTCATGCAAGATTTAATGGACCATAATGGTCTTCTTTCAGAAAATTTGATACAGGAAAAATTGAAAATAAAAACAGATTGGATTTCTGAATTTAATACTTTAAAAAAGGCTATACCTAGAGATTTGGCAAATCTTTTAAACGGGGAAGAATCAAGGAAAACAAAGGTTAAAATATATAAAAATAGAATTAAACTAGGAAATAGTTTTATACAAATTGAAACTATTGGTAATAAACAAATTTATAACTGTTTGGTATCGAATAAAGGAGAAAAAAATATTGGTATACAAAAATGGAAAAGAGAACTTAATGTCAGTAGTTCAATAGTTGAAAATTGTCTCGAATTTATATTTAGAGAATTATATTTAAATAAACTTAAAATGTTCGAATGGAAATTACTTAGTCATATTTTGCCTAATCAGGAGAAACTTTTTAAGTGGAAACTGGTAAATAGTCCAAAATGTGCTGTGTGTAATGAAATTGACACATATCAGCATTTCTTTATAGAATGTAAAACATTAGAATTTCTCTGGAAAACATTTCATGAAACATTGAACAGTTTGGGAATAAGTATTCAAATACAATTAAAACATTTTAGTTATAAGATATGGGAGGAAAAATACACCCCTTAAATATAATACTTACTATTTTTGGGTTCTCAATATATAACTCCTACTATGTAACGGAAAAGAGAACAAAACCAGTTAATCTAATCAATATTTTCAAAAATGAAATGAAAACATATCTGTTTTTTAATCCAACAAAAAATCATCTCTACTTTGTAAATAAGTTTCAGTAAGTGTTTGAAAACAATGAGTAATGAAGGGGTGGCGTGTGTTTGGCTCATATTTCTGTATATTCAAACAAACATAAGAAAAATATAGATCTCTTAAGTAATGAAAAATTTTTGATTTACTTACCTTAATTTTCCTTTTATTCCTGGATTATTTTAATCCATTTCTTAATAAACACGTGTGCTATTAATTCAAGCATTTTTGAACATGAAACAGTGGTCAACAGGTGCTATGACCTATATATATGTCAAACATTTATTCGGTCAATTATGTCATGTAGGCATATCAGTAAAGAATCAGGTTAGATAACTCTCCGGACAAAAATCTGTGACCTTTTGTTTGAATTGATATTTTATTGTGAAATAATGTAATTAAATGTTTGATATAGGTTAAAAATTTAATTTGGGAATGTAAACATTCATTCTGCACTATGTTTGTTTATTTAACATTTGGATATAAAAAATGCCAGATTTCTAAAAATTTTATATGATAGTAATTTTCTATAAAACCGCATTTTCAGTATGTTAACTTGGGAACCCAGAAAAAACCCATCTAGCATATGGAAGATTTATACTTCACATATCTGCAGTGCAAATTTCATTACAATCAGACCTATGGAATTTTTTGGCTTTACTGTTAAAAATGTGAATTTTTGCAGTTATTGGGCGTGGTCTTTTGATTTTGACTGGAGTTATGTTCCTTTGGCCACAAATATTTAATTTTTTCCACTTTGAATGTGCTGCAATCTGGTGTTAATTGATATACCTATGTCATGTGTCAAGTGTACTTTTATATTTTCCTAGTAAGAGAACAATTTCATTTTCATTTTTAAATGGAATTTGAAAATATTAATAGGGGTATATGTTTAAAAAATGGGAAAAAGTAATAGAAAGTCCAAAAGTGTATTATGTTGCTAATGAATTATAGAATCGAGTTTTGTATTGTACTATTTATGTAAAACTAACACGACTTGTTTTAAATGTTTTATCTGATGTTACCCTGGCATCCAGATAATTAATATAAAGGGTACTCTTCAAACGAAAACTGTAGTTTGTAGAGGCAATGTTAACAGTGTTGCTGAATAAAGGCTTTAAAGATTTAAAAAAAGCTATATTTTCTTTTAAAAGAAAGGTTTTACGACGTATTTTTATAAATAACAGAATCAACAATTTACTGCCAATACAATTATTAAATGGCATTTAGTTCAAAAACATACAGGTGTAAAACAGTGGATATCATGAAACACCTACAATGGCTGAAAATTTACAATTACATGTCACAATCTGTCAGGCACCTGCAAAGGAAAAACATAAATAAGACAAGAGACAAACGCAAACAACGATAGGAACTAGGGACAGCCGGACTTGGTACTGGCACTAGCAAAAGCAAGCGGTAGCGTTAAACCGGTTTATGGTTACGCAAACATCCCCCGTTATCTGTCCCCGTTTCCCTATAGTATAATAAACATACGAATAAAACCCAATACAGGTAGACGACTTACTCCATGACCACAATCCTGTGTGAGATATCTTACCGATTGTTTTGTGAATAACAAAATCCACCACGGCATAGGATTTTAAATACAGTAAAGAAACAGACAGCGGATTTGGGTCTTGCCAGTCGATGAAAACTGTTGACTCCAAATTGGACAGATGTCCTGTACCTGCTTTTACATGACCTCTACCCCAACTTATCCAAAACTCTATGAATTCATTTTCGTCTAACAGGTTTTCTGAAAAAGAATTTCAAAACTAATTGCTTAAAGCAGAAAACAACAAATATATTTTAAACAGATAATTAATTATACGCAAAATATTCAACGAATGATCGAACAACGCAGTAATTCACGAATGCGCGAATTACAGTGTTTTTCGAACATGGGTTGATTATTTTCGATAATCAGTATCTAGGATTAGTAATTGATCAAATCTCTCATAATTATTGGTTTAATTTGCGATTCTCTTCATGAATTACGTTTTCAAAGTTAATCCGCCGAGACGTTTACTTAACAACAATGTTGACGTCTATTGTGACGTCACTTCCTAGAGTGAAATTATGGAAAATAATTTCACAGGTTAATTATCACTTTTCTTTCACTGAGAAATTTCAATCTTTCGCCATCCTCTATATAATAATGTCTCATATTACTAGCTTATAGTTTTATTCTTTTTCTTCATTGTGTCAGCATTTGTCTTACGAATGCATGTATTATCAGGTTCGAAGATACACAATGTACGTGTCTTTGATTCAAAATAGCATTTGTTTTAGATCTCAATGCGAGGGAATATTGTTTACTTCCAAAAAATTTCCGAAAATTGCTAATCGAGAGCAATATGTGGACATTCATTTAAAACATGTCAGCATTAATTTCCTTGAGTTAGCAAGTATAAAAACATAATTATATAAGAATGGAATAACACAAATGACGAAAGTAATATAGGTAGTCATTAGGAAATACTAGTAAGGAAAGAATAAGAATAAGAAATTACAATACCAACCTATATTAATTAGGTTTGAAAACTACCATCTATAACAAATTCATGTTTATTGTAGGGCGAAGCTAGTAATGATTTCAACAAGGAGTCATATTTGATACCAGTAACTGTTCTTCACATTATATGCCGTTGTCGATTTCAAGTGGTACTTCTACAAGATCCACTGTCTTCTTATCAAACAGATTTTTTTACATCCAGTCATGTACATCGGCAAACGAATACAGAAGCAAACATAAGGAAAGGGGGATTCCAAAAACAAATATTCAAAATTACGACACTTCAAATCCAATACAAATTGTAACAGCATGACATATACAAAATAGAAAAACATCAAACAACAAGAACGCCTAGAAACTAAAGCACTGGCAGTATGAACCCCTACAAAACCTTGTGCTCTGCTCAACGCGTGGAACCCGTCACACTGCCAGTGAAAAGTCTCGTTTTGTCACAGTTGGGTTTTTTCAGTCCGATAATAAACTTTGAATCTACTCAAAGATATCTATTCTCATCAGGGACTATATAGTCCCTGTTCTCATCTGTTATAAAACTGCCTGTCAAATCATGGTGACGACCGTTAAATTTCTGTAGTGACAATTGCAACAGTGACTGAACATATCCGTTAATATATAAGTTTTTGAGACTGTAATTTCGCTCAGTTGACAAAGTCGAATATATATAGAATATATTAAAGAATATTAAATGTTTAATACTGCATATTGTCATACACTTTATTCTAATTTGTCCCGTATTTTACTCTGAAGATCTAGAATTCGTGCATTCGAATTTTTTTGATAAGTTAATCCAACACAGATTGTATTTGTCTAAGAGATATGATTTAAAAAATAGAAACGCGTCCGTAAGATCGCATGGTAGCATGGGGGTAATGACAAAATTACCGAACAGAATTGTGAAGAGCCAAAGTCCATGGGTCAAAAAGACAAAGTACATGTAGGTGGTACAAATGTAACCACCGGAAAAATTGTCGACGGTAATGGGCCTGAATGGGTACAGGCATTTCAGAAGTACTGGTTATACTAAACCTATTTTTGTTTGTTTGTTTGTTTGTTTGTTTTGTTTTTTTTTGCTTTGGTAGGCCAAACCTCTCCCTCCAATGTGACAGTGCATAACAGTTGTTGGAAAAAAAACAATGTGTGAAATGCAGTAAATTTTGAGTGTTTGATTTGAATGAAAAACATAATTTTCTGAATAATTTCAAAATTAATACCGTTGCAACAGCCAAAAATTCATAGATCCAGAATACATGGCAATATAAGGATCATATACAGATACAGAACGTAAATGACAAAGATAAAAAAACAACATAAGCGCGACAAAAAATAAAGTAATAAAAGTGTGACCTTTTCCATGACACTGTACCACAACAAACAAGTGTTCCAATGAATGAATCAGATGAGTGGCCGACAAAAGAATATTTGAAATTTCACAACATATTAGAGACAAATTGTAGAGTAACAGCAGCATAGTTTACTTCATAAGATACAGGGATGAGTTTTCTCTTATCCAGAGACACAGACTTCTCAAGTTTATGCATGACATCTTGAAATCTGAAAATGCACTTAAGATACCTTACTTCTTTCTGACTAGTTTTGGATTATGGCATTCCATTTTATTTAAGTCTAATGCTTATGAGAGGTTACTGAGTGAAACACGTGTAAAGCATATCGAAATATACTGTTTATTGTGCAGCATGGATATAATTTGTAAGTTTATTATGTAGAAAGGTATGACTTATTTTTTTTTAATATTAGACAAATAAAAACAACGAAACTTTCCAGTTAAATTAAGGGAACTAATTCACATCTTGTGTACGTTCATTCGCCAAGTCAGAAATACAATTCACAAAAAGAATTTAACTAATTATTGAAACATTCAAAACCAACTTGAAAAGATAAAAGATTCGATACAAAGGTAATGAAATAAAAAAAAATATATGTTTAATTTCACCTACCAATATTCAAGTACACTTTGTCCACGTGCATGGTTGGATTGCTCCGTCGTATAATACATGCTTTATTACCGTTTCCACCAATCACAATTTCATAAAAATCTGAAGTCATGCCCGCAGTCGTTGCCAAATTTATGATTGCGTCATTAGGGGCTTTGACATCAAATATCAAAGTAGGCTGATCTGATGGTTTGATGCAGTATTCCGACAGAGGTATAGTTAGATACATCCCTGGGGTGGTAACATGGATTTGTTTTTCTGTTTTTCCTGTAATATGACAATATATCATCAGCGAAAGAATATAAAAATACTAAATGACATTATATTTCAGTAATACTGTTACTTTGTTCACGACGACGATAAAGATCACCGATTTTATTTGATTATGTTTATGGGCATACTGAAAATGGAATAAGGCTTAATCAGTTTGAGCAAGTGGCAATCGATTTCTCATCGCAAAAGAAAGAGAACTCCAATTGTAGGACGTTGGGGCTTTAGAAGATCATGTTAAAAATTAAATTGAAGAAGAGGATTCCACTTAAAATAAAGTCTTTATATATTGATGATAACAAACCTTAACTTGTAGGAGAAACTTATTTTTAAGTTTTTTTTTCTGTGATCCGTGTTTTGTTTAAATAAAAACAAATTGCCCATACTTCACAGTAAGATCAATACGACCCCGAGCACAGGTTTTAGCGACACTTTTGGCGAAATGTCGAACAACGATACATCTATGTCTTTTCTGGTTGTGCAGTGTCGTCAACAACTGGCAACGTGCTGCTACAACCAGTGTCACCCATATCCCGTAAAAGCACTTGTTGTAAATGGCAGTGTTTGCAAAACTATTTTTTCCATTTTGGATTTTTCGTATAATTTTTCATAGACATTCGGAACAATTTTTTTATAAGCTAATTTTCACGTTTCATTCCCCTTCAACAAAATTCCCTGATGTAACGAAGTCGTAACGATGTAAACGAAGCTATTTAACGAAAATTTACAATTTATTATAACAGCTTGGTCAGGAGAACAAGGTAAATCATTGTATTTATGAACATAGAATTTGTGTATAATGTATGAATATTCCCTGACCGTTATATTGTTGTTTAGAAGCGTGTAAAGTTGCAGTCTATGTCAGATGCTGCGTTTCACTAATTTGCAGTGTTATTTCATATTCCTGCACTAGATACAGCATAAACACAATTTATTAAGAACATTGACACTGCTTATATTAGTATTTAAGGTTCCCAATCCCGATTTTGTAAATTATAAGACGGGTCACGCACCTCGTGCCAATTTTGATTATCTCCCTTTTCCCGCAAGTTTACATTTTATTATGAGTATGAGTTATCTTTCTTTGTGTACATAACGATTTAAATGAAGCAACTATGGTTATATTTTACTAAAATTTTATGGTTGGTAATTGAAGGATTGAACATTCAAATAATGTTTATTATTTTTGAATTATAATTATTGTTTGCATTGATGATATTTACTATGGAAAAATTTCAGTACATGTGTACTTGATAAAGATAGAATTGTAAGTTTTATTTTTTAAATTAAATGCTCAGTTAGAGTTTTCTTTTGCAATAGTAATTTCACAATTTGCATACACGTAATTTTATGTGTGGTTATACTTATAGTGGTGATAACGAAGCACTAAACGAACGTCAACATTAACATTACATCAAATAGTGCTTAATGTACTTGAGACAATGCAATTTATATAGTAATATAACGAACAATTCAGAGGAAAGGTTCTTGTATAACGAACTATTAAACGGTCTGAATTTTGTAACGAACGAATTTAACTAGATATCTAGTGTAACGAAACGAACGAACAAGTGTTTTTATGTGTACTTATGATTGTAATTTTGTATTTCAGTTCTTACGGTTGCTTCATGGTTGTCCAGTGATTGTCTTCTGATTGTTTACTTATCGATGTTGTCTGAATAAACTATGAAAATTCAACCTGTCTTTGAACAATGGCCAAGCCAGTTACAGTAAGAACTTGACTTCAATTATGGCATCTAAGGAGCCTCCGGAAACAAATGAACAACAGAAAGATGAGGTCAACACACCCGAGAAAAACAGTGACGATAAGACTGAAAAGACGCAACAGCAAGACGAGGTCGTCGCACAAGAGAAAAACGGTGAAGCTAATGCTGAAACAACACAACATGTAGAAACAACTAGATCGGGAAGAGAAGTAACTAAACAGTGCTTATGACAATTGGAAACTGAAAATCAGAGACATACGTAAAACACTCAAAGAAGAATGCAGCGAAACAGACTTAGCTGAAATGGCAGATACAATTTCGTATACCGAAACATCTGTTATCAGACAATTTGAACATCTACGTAAATCAGGAATATTAAAACCTGTGACTGTGCGAAAAATTGATGCACTTGTTGCCGTTAATGCAGATATAATGCAAATTGTCAATGAACGCTTAAGTGGTATAGTTACGTTTGATCCTACCACCGATGTCCAGTTACTACGAGATATCAAAACACGAGATTATGCAACATCCATCTTCAGTTCCGCTAGAGCAACGACATCAGAGAGATCTTTTAATTCTACAATATCCAAATTTTCAGATAAAGTGGTCGATGCTTCTGCTGAAGTTGCTGCCCGTGAACAGAATTAGAACTTTTAAAGAAGCAACAAAAACAAAAGGAAAAAATTCTAGAGATAGAAATGAAACAGAAAAGAGAATTAGAAGCTCACCAAAGAGAACTTGAGGAACTTGAAGTGCAAAAACAAGTCGAAGTCGCTAAAGCACGATTAAATGTTTATAAGAAAGCCGATGATAGTATTGAAAATAATAATGTTACAACTGATGACAACGATCATTTTTCATTGCCAAAGGACCTTGAGAACAAAATATCTGCAATGCTTCAAAATGATAAATCTCCACGTATAAAAAAGACCAACTACAGTGCAATTCCAAAGAGTCCCACCCCCACAGTCGTCGCAGATCAAGATAAGGAAACTGACTCTCTTGCAAAGACATTTGCTGAAACTTTACAGTTAAGCCGTCTACCTGTGCCAGAACCTAGTATATTCACAGGTGATCCCTTAAAGTATATGGAATGGAAAATATCATTCGAAATGCTAATAGATCGCAAAGGAGTACCGTCTTCCGAGATGATCTTCTACTTGAAACGTTATCTTGGAGGTGAAGCACAGAAAGCTTTAGAGGGATTTTTCTACAGTAATAGTTCATCAGCATACGACAACGCAAGAAAGGTTCTTGATGATCGCTATGGCCATCCTTTCATAATGCAAAGAGCTTTTAGAGAAAAACTTGATAGATGGCCAAAAATTAGTGCGAAGGACCCTCAAGGTCTCAGAAACTTTGCAGATTTTCTACAAGGTTGCAGTGATGCTATGGATGTTGTTCCAAGTCTATGCGTGTTAAATGACTGCGTCGAAAATCAGAAACTGTTAGCAAAACTACCTGAATGGGCTACTGTTTGCTGGAATAGAGAAGTAAATCAAGCTCTCGAAACGACATTTAAATATCCACCATTCGCTAAGTTTGTGGAGTTTGTAGTCAAAGAGGCGAAAATTGCGTGCAATCCTGTTTCATCACTATATGCAATACATGACAAGGAGCTGAAGGTTCACAAAGAAAAACCCTTAACCGGTAAAGTGAGAGCGTTAGCAACAGTTTCTGAAGACAAGAATGTCAGAAACAATTTCTCCAATACAACACACAATGTTGACAACAAAACAATTAAATGTGTTTTTTGTAAACATGAAGGACATTATATCATCAAATGTTCAGGTTTTCTCGATCTGACAATCCAAAAGAAACGAGACTTCATTCGAGACAATAACTTATGTTACGGATGTCTACGATCTGGTCATCTAAACAAGGACTGCAAGCGAAAACACACATGTGGGACATGCAAAAAACAACACCAAACGTGTTTACATGAAGAAAGAAATCCAGTCAAATCTGAAAGCTCAACTGAGGTGAAGGCTAGTTCGTTTCGTGTAAGCCAAGATAGAGTTCAAGGAACATCAATGATCGTTCCAGTGTGGGTTTCTCACAAAGATGATCCATCAAAGGAAATACTGACTTATGCATTATTAGATACACAGAGTGATACAACCTTTATTCTCAATGAAACAGCCTCAGCACTATGTGTCAACAAGAAACCTGTCAAACTTAGTTTATCAACTATGACGGCACAAAGTATGACAATCGATAGTTCTAAGATAAATGATTTGAAAGTAAGAGCCTTTCAGTCTTCAAAGTCTGATACTGCCACAATTAATACTGCATACACCAGAGACTTTATAACGGCCGAACGTTCGCACATACCGGTTAAAGAGACTGTTAACGATTTGCAGCATCTACGAGAAATAGGAGATGAGCTACCTCCTTTACAGTCATGTGAGGTTGGAATTCTGATAGGGTACAATTGTCCACAAGCATTAGCTCCAAGAAAAATACTAATGGGAAACGATAATGAGCCCTATGCTGTACAAACTTTGCTTGGATGGAGTGTTGTTGGATATGCGAAAGAAGCTCATAATGATAATTTAGTGAAGGGAAAAGTTCATCGAACAGCTGTAAAAGAACTACCTGTTCGCACACCAAGAGAGTTGATAAACATTTTTGAGAAAGACTTTAATGACGATTCGACAAAATCAAAGAAAGTGTCACAGGACGATTTAACGTTTCTAAATATAATGGAGGAAAACATCACTCAACGATCCAACAAACATCTTGAAATGCCATTACCGTTTAAAGAACGACCAAATCTATCAAATAACAAATCACAGGCATTGCTCAGACTCAATCACTTGAAACGCAAGATCATGAACAATTCGAAATATGGAGAACATTGTAAGGACTTCATGAGTGAGATAATCAAACGTGGCGACGCTGAGCCAGTAGAAGGAGATGCTAACAAAGGAAACCCGTGGTATATCCAACATCATGGGGTATATCACCCGAAGAAGCCAGACAAACTCCGTGTTGTCTTNAAATGGTCTTACTGGCGTACTTTGTAGATTTCGTAGATACCCTATCGCAATCATGTGTGATATAGAAAAGATGTTTCACCAGTTTTACGTTTCTGAAAGAGACCGGGACTATTTACGTTTCTTATGGTGGGAGAATGGAGATTTAAATAACAAGCCAGTTGAATATAGAATGTGCAAACATCTGTTTGGAGCAGCATCTTCTCCCGGATGCGCCAATTTTGCACTAAAGTACTTAGCGAAACTAAACGAAGATGAATATCCTGAAGCGTCTTACTTTGTACAACATGACTTCTATGTTGATGATGGACTCGCTAGTGTGCAATCCGAAACAGAGGCCATAAAATTGGTTCTAGATGCTCAAACAATTTGTGCCAGTGGTGGCATTCGATTACACAAATTTGTTTCAAACAACGCAAATGTTATTGACTCTGTACCACCAACAGAACGAGGAGTTGGCATGAACAATTTGAGTATGGCTTTGGAAACGATATCACTCGAACGTGCTCTTGGGGTATATTGGAATATACAAAGGGATGTGTTTTGCTTTGAAACGCAAATCAAGGACTCAAAACCAACACGCCGAAATATCTTGTCAATAGTGGCATCCATATTTGACCCACTAGGATTTATATCTCCGTTTACTCTAAAGGGAAAACGTATTCTATAGGAAATGTGTAGAAATGGAATAGGCTGAGGTGATCCACTACCAAATTTTTTGAGTTATGATTGGCAAACCTGGATCGATGATGTGGACAATTTGAAACACGTAGAAATAAATAGATGCATCATACCAGAAAGTGTTGGAAAGCCAATTTACTTAGAACTACATCATTCTCTGATGCTAGTAATTCAGGCTATGGACAATGTACATACTTGAGAGTCATAAGTGGAAACAAGATACATTGCACACTTCTTACTGCAAAGGCAAGGGTTGCTCCACACAACGTAGTAACGATTCCAAGACTTGAACTTACAGCGGCAGTTTTGTCAGTAAAAATGAGCATGTTTCTAAAGGAAGATTGACAAGGAATATTATTGGACGGACTCTAAAGTCGTGTTAGGATACATCAATAATGAAGCACGCCGATTTCACACATTTGTGGCAAACCGAGTTCAGATTATAAGAAATAACACAAATCCTAACCAGTGGTATTATGTCAACACACAGAACAATCCAGCAGACTACGCGTCTAGAGGACTAACCGCCTTGGATATGGCCAAAACAACTTGGCTCACAGGACCATCTTTCTTGTGGCAACCTGTTATTGAATCGCCAGGTTTCGATCCAAAGTTCCAGATAGGAGATCCGGAAGTACGATCCGATCATGTTGCGACTAATCTTTGTACAAAGACGATTTCACCTAGTATTCTACAAAGATTAGACAGGTTCAAGAAATTGTTTACTCTAGTTTCTGTAATTACAAGAATAAAGCAATTGGCTAGCAAAACGAAAGGAGAAAGTTCATCAGTAGAGGATAGGCGCAATGCAGAAATTACTGTTTTGAAACTTATGCAACATGAAGCATTTTCAGAAGAAATTGCTTATTTGAAATCATCAAACTTACCGAAAACGAACCGCTTATACCCGCTTGACCCAGTTCTCAACAAGCATGGATTGTTATGTGTTGGTGGCCGCTTAAGGAAGGCAAATCAGCCATTATCTTACAGACATCAAATAATTCTACCGAGTGATAGTCATATTACTAAGCTAATACTTACTTTTGTCCATGAACAAGCAAAGCACCAAGGCAGAGGAATGACTTTAAACTCACTCCGTTCTCATGGATATTGGATAGTTGGCGGCAGTAAAGTCGTAGCAAAATTTATACGTCAATGTGTTATCTGCAGACGCTTAAGACGTCCAACAGAAGTTCAACGAATGGCAGACCTACCAACTGAAAGAGTGGAACCGTCTCCACCCTTTACGTATTGTGGAATGGACTGTTTTGGACCATTCATTGTAAAAAATGGTCGAAAGGAAGTCAAACGATATGGACTGTTATTTACTTGCATGTGCTCAAGAGCCATTCATATTGAAATGCTGGACGATATGTCCACCGATGTGTTTATTAATAGTTTACGTTGCTTTATTGCAATAAGAGGAGCTGTGCGTCAAATAAGGTCAGACCAAGGCTCAAACTTTGTTGGAGCAAAAAATGAATTATTTCAACAAGCTACAAGGTATCTTCAGAAAATGCAATGCGATTTTGTACTAAATGCACCGAATGCAAGTCACACAGGGATGTATGGGAGCGGCAAATACGAACTGTGCGAGATATTCTGAATTCTGTATTGTTATTGTGCCCGAGTAGACTCGATGATTCATCTTTACTGACAATCTTCTATGAAGTCATGTCTCTTGTGAACTCAAGACCACTCACAGTTAGTGAATCTGATGACCTTGAGCCACTTACTCCTAATCATATACTTACGTCAAAGTCTGAAATACCGTCTCCGCCTCCAGGAGAATTCGTCAAGGAAGATGTGTTCCTCCGTAAACGTCTAGACGAGTTCAGTATATTATGGAACAATTCTGGTCCGGATGGAAAAAGGAGTACGTTGTTCAAATTTCGTTGCGACAAAAGTGGCACCAACCGAGAAGAAATATTCGTTTAAATGACATAGTACTGGTCAAGGATGTAGATCTTCCTCGTAATGAATGGCCGATAGCAAAAGTCATAGAAGTTCAAACAGATGACGATGGACTTGTGAGACGAGTCAAGGTTCAGATGAGCAAAAGAGACCTTTCTTCCAAAACCGTTGTGTTGGAACGTAGTGTACACAAGTTGGTACTTTTGGTAGAACAATGATCTAGTCAGAGTGTTATGTTTTTGGAAGTTTAGATATTGTGACTAGTACATTTTTTTTGCATACTTAAATGTTTGCTATGTAGTATTATTTGTTCAAATATGTTGAAGGATACATGTACCTTACTCATCACTATACTATTTTTGGTAAAATCATTGTTGATTTTGGTGGGAGTGTAAATGGCAGTGTTTGCAAAACTATTTTTTCCTTTTTGGATTTTTCGTATAATTTTTCATAGACATTCGGAATAATTTTTTTATCAGCTAATTTTCACGTTTCATTCCCCTTCAACAAAATTCCCTGATGTAACGAAGTCATAACGATGTATACAAAGCTAATTAACGAAAATTTACAATTTATTATAACAGCTTGGTCAGGAGAACAAGGTAAATCATTGTATTTATGAATATAGAATTTGTGTATAATGTATGAATATTCCCTGGCCGTTTTATTGTTGTTTAGAAGCGTGTAAAGTTGCAGTCTATGTCAGATATTGCGTTTCACTAATTTGCAGTGTTATTTCATATTCCTGCACTAGATACAGCATAAACACAATTTATTAAGAACATTGACACTGCTTATATTAGTATTTAAGGTTCCCAATCCCGATTTTGTAAATTATAAGACGGGTCACGCACCTCGTGCCAATTTTGATTATCTCCCTTTTCCCGCAAGTTTACATTTTATTATGAGTATGAGTTATCTTTCCTTGTGTACATAACGATTTAAATGAAGCAACTATGGTTATATTTTACTAAAATTTTATGGTTGGTAATTGCAAATAATGTTTATTATTTTTGAATTATAATTATTGTTTGCATTGATGATATTTACTATGGAAAATTTTCAGTACATGTGTACTTGATCAACATAGAATCGTAAGTTTTATTTTTCAGATTAAATGCTCAGTTAGAGTTTTCTTTTGCAATAGTAATTTCACAATTTGCATACACGTAATTTTATGTGTGGTTATACTTATAGTGGTGATAACGAAGCACTAAACGAACGTCAACATTAACATTACATCAAATAGTGCTTAATGAAATCTTAAATGGATACTTGAGACAATGCAATTTATATAGTGATATAACGAACAATTCAGAGGAAAGGTTCTTGTATAACGAACTATTAAACGGTCTGAATTTTGTAACGAACGAATTTAACTAGATATCTAGTGTAACGAAACGAACAAACAAGTGTTTTATGTGTACTTATGATTGTAATTTTGTATTTCAGTTCTTACGGTTGCTTCATGGTTGTCCAGTGATTGTCTTCTGATTGTTTACTTATCGATGTTGTCTGAATAAACTATGAAAATTCAACCTGTCTTTGAACAATGGCCAAGCCAGTTACACTTGTGTCTCAAGCTCGTGGACGATAACAACACATAAACAAACACAGAGCACTCAGCAAGTTGATTTGAAGAAAAAGTTGGCATTATAAAATATTGAGATGTGCACGCTGTTAACAGGTGGTCAAAATAACATATGGAAATAACAAAAATAATACATGCCAAAATTTGAAAGCATGAGAATATATCCACATGAGAAGTTCTCTAACGAATAAGTACTAAATAACTAAAATATATAGAGAAAATACATCTCTCGATTTGGGAATGTTTTTACGGATTCCACAAGGCAGGAAAGAAAACCCGTTTTAAAAACTGTTGAGGTACCTTTATTCGAGGACATCAATTCTCGTGGTTTTAATAAATATCAATATTTAGTGGGAACGTAAATTCGTAGTTCCGAATTCTATGAGGGGAAAATGCATTTCGTTTGGATTTTAATTTCGTGGTTTTAGCGAAATACGACTTGCATGAAAATTAAATACCCACGAATAATAGTACTTTCACAGTAAAAAATGAAGGATAAGGAGTAAATGCACATGATACAAAGTCTCTATAAATACATGGCATACATTGTATCCAGGCAAAGAAACAACGTTGTCCATACATGCTTTCCCCGCGCTACACTTGATCCCATTCTAGCTGCTGTAGTAATTTGCTAAATTTTAAAGTTTTATGAAAAAAATCTTTCCCCACAGATATGTATAACAGAAGTGACGTCAATAGCTATTTAATTTTTCCGAACCCCCAGACACATAACAGAGCAAATAGTTTAAATTTGTCGATTGACACACAAAATCATTATTTTGGTACATTTGGTCAAAATTATAATCAATAATATATGAATAAAGTCATATAATTTGTCTACAATGGTGTTTCTTTTACGTGCTGTTCTTGTATGTTGTTTTATTTCTTGATGTTTCTGATGTTGCAGTTGTCTTTGAAATGTTTTCTTTAACCGACGATTTTGTTATGTCGCCCTAGACGTAGTCGGGACGACATATTGTTATTGTTCTTTATTACTTTTGTAACATTTTGTGTTTTAGTTTATTGAGTATGTAGTTTTATAATAAATATTACCCAGTCAAAACATGGCATAACTCCAACAAAAAGTAATCGATCAATCTGGCGAGACAATATGCGCAACCAGGCATGCTGGTCAATAATCCTTGAAGTTGGCTTTAAATCCAATAAAAGAAGTAAGAGTTTTACAATAATCCTTCCTGTCGGACTGCATCAAAGGGTCAGTGTGAGCTATTCCCATCACTTGGCATCCGTCGTCCGTCCGATAAACTTTTCATTTTTCATCTTCTCATCTGAAACCACTGAAGCAAATTCAACCAAACTTTACAGGGATGATGTACGGAAGGTCTTTCAAAAAGATTGCTCATTTCGTTCCGATCCGACAAAAAACATGGCCGCAAGCGCGGAACTTAGTTTTAACATTGGACGCTATGGGAAAAATCACATTTTCATCTTCTGCTCTGAAACCACTGAAGCAAATTCAACCAAACTTTACAGGAATGATGTACTTAAGGCTCTTAACAATGATTGCCCATTTCGTTCCGATCCGACAAAAACATGGCCGCCAGCACGGAACATGGTTTACCAGTGGACCCTATGGGAAAATCATATTTTCCTCTTATGCTCTGAAACGGCTGTAGCAAATTCAACCAAACTTTACAGGAATGATGTACTAAGGTCCTTTACAAAGATTGCTCATTTCGTTCCGATCCGACAAAAAAAAATGGCCGCCAGCACGGAACATGGTTTAACATTGAAGCCTATGGGAAAATCACATTTTCATCTTCTGCTCTGTAACTACAGAAGCAAATTCAATCAAACTTTACAGGAAAGATGTACTTAAAGTCCCATACAAAGATTGCTCATTTCGTTCTGATCCGTCTAAAAACATGGCCGCCAGCGCGGACCTTAGGTTTAACATTGGACCTTACGGGAAAAATCACATTTTCATCTTCTGCTCTGAAACGACTGTAGCAAATTCAACAAAATTTTCCAAGAATGGTGTACTAAAGGTCCTTAACAATGATTGCTCATTTCTTTTTGATCCGAAAAAAAAACATAGCCGCCAGAACGTAACATGGTTTAACATGTGGACCCTATGGAAAAATCACATCTTCATCTTCTGCTCTGAAACCACTGAATCAAATTCAACGAAACCTTACTGGAATGATGTGTTAAAGGTCTTTGACAAAGATTGCTAGTTTCTTTCCGTACCCATTTAAAACATGGTTGCCAGCGCAGATCTTAGGTTTAACATTTGACCCTATGAACAAAATCACATTTTCATCTTCTGCTCTTAAACGGCTGAGGCAAATTCAACCAAACTTTACAGGAATGATATATGGAAGGTCGTTTATGAAGATTGTTCATTTCTTTATGATCCGACAAACAACAAGGACGCCATAACGGAACATGGTTTAACATTGACCCTATTGGAAAATCACATTTTCATCTTCTCCTCTGAAACAATTGAAGCAAATTCAACCAAACTTTACAGGAATGATATACTAAAGGTCTTTAACAAAGATTGCTCATTTTGTTCCGATCAGAGAAAAAACATGGCCAACAGCAAGGAGCATAGTTTAACATTGAACCCTATGGGAAAATCACATTTTCATCCACTGAAGCAAATTCAACCAAACTTTACAGCAATGATGTACTGAAGGTCACTTACAAAGATTGTTCATTTTGTTCTGATCGGACAAAAAACATGGCTGCCAGCATGGAACTTAGGTTTAACATTGGACCCAATGCAAAATCACATCTTCTTCTTTAAAATCACTGAAGCAAATTCAACCAAACTTTACAGGCATTATTTACTAAAGGTCCTTAACAAAGATTGCTCATTCCGTTCAGATCTGATAAAAAACATGGCAGCCTGATCAGCACGGGACTTATAGGTTTAACATTGGAACATATTGGAAAATCACACTTTCATATTCTCCTATGAAAGGGCTGAGGCAAAATGTCCTTCACAAAGAATGCAAATTTTATTTCAATCCGACAAAAGTGCGAAACTTAAGTTTAACATTGGACCCTATGGGAAAAGTCACATTTTAATCTTCTCCTCTCAACTGCTGAAGCAAATTCAACCAAACTTTACAGGAATGATGTACGGAAGGTACTTTACAAAATTTGCTTATTTCATTTTGATCCGACAAAAAACGTGGCCTACAGTGCATAGTTTAACATTGTAGTCTGGTATGTGAAACCATGCTTTTCATTATCTTCTCTGAAACTATTCAAGCAAATTTGACTGAATTGTGTTGGAATTGTGCATTCCTTTGCAAGATTACCAAATAAATTCAAAAACACTTGTGCCAATGGAGAACATAGCTTAACATTAGACCTCATTGGTAAAATACATCTTTTTTGGTCATGCATGGCATAGAAGCATTTTGTCAGGTGAGCGATACAGGCTCAGTCTCTGAGCCTCTTGTTACAACTTACCGAAGCTCATGATTTAGACAAAAACTGACTGCCAGTTATTTCATATGACAATCGAACATAAAACACATTGCTATCTTTAAAAAAAAGAAAATGTTGTCTTTTTATTTTATAAGACCCCATCAGCTTAAAAGAACAATACAACATACGAATAATCCGACATAATGTACATGTGACCCTTATGAAGACATGCCCGCCAGATTTCAAACATGCCATAAATAATAATTTCCGGGATCGAAGCACATCTTTTAACGAAAACATATTCATGTATAAAAAATTTTAACTTGACAGTTCTTGAGTGAAGACGCGTAATAGATGCGCAGGGATTTTGATCAAATTTATAAGTACGTCATTTTTTTACTTCCTACCAAAAAGAGTGCGATGTAACTAATTAGCGTACCTGATATTTCTTGAGTGTATATAAAAACGAATAAAATTCCGAATATTTCCATGTCTTACATATGTGAAACTGTCTGCATGGATGGCTTAAAAAGACACGTCCTGATTATATGGAAATGGAAATGTATTACTAAAAACTATTTAGTTTTGTGCAATTAGCAGACAATTGTAGACTTGTTTTGATCAATACTATACATTATATTTTAGTTTACATTGTGTCATTTTTGCTACATTAATCCATGGTATGATATAATTGTAATAATATTATTTCATTATTTTCGTTTTTCTTTAAAAAAATATCAATACAAATTCATCAAAACTGAAACAACGAAGAAAAGAATGTGATTCAAGTACTAATTACGTTATTAAAATGTACAACATTTAATTTTTCCGTATATTCTGAAAATGTTATTTTGATAACCTATTGTATTTATTTTGTAGATATAGATACGTTTGTTGTGATTTTTAAGCACCACTTTACAGATAAATTAGAAACGTTCAATTACTGAAAGGGATTGTTATAATAAAACCAATAAGTACGAAAATAATAGTTAACATTACTTCTGCAGGTGACAGTTCCGACAGCAACCCAAATTCATACAAGAGATACTTTCCATACTATACAATCAGATTTCTCCCCGCCATGGAGAGTTCGATTTCCGTGGAGGTTAATAATATGACTGCGAAAATGATATATATGTTAACTATACAAAGAAAACTAACACACATGAGACTCTCTATAATTAAAAACAAGCATTATGGTTGTTTAACTTGAAGTCACCATGAGACCTTCAACAATGAGCTTTACTAATACCCCATAGATCATAGTAAGTTTTAGACGGCCCATAGAACCGGTTTGAGAGGAATTCATTGCTAAATGTCGAACAACGCTATAGTAGGGTTCGTTTTAACTCGTAGATGCGGATTCGGCAACAAACTGGCGAAGTACATGTAGCTTTACAATCATTTTCGTCCATATAAAAGTGTCTATACTGTAGGATAAGAATTATGAGCTTTTTTTTGTAACTACATATGAATTAAGGACTATCATACAAAATACCTTTTAGTGCAATTCCGACAAAGTCAACATAGTAAAGAACAGTATTCCGACAATTATAAAACATCTGTATTGCCTCTTCGTTGATTTACGAAGACTCGCCCTTTACATCAAATGTTTGCATTATTTGTTTGTCATACAATTAATCACTTTTTCCTCTAAACTATGGTATGATAAAGTCTGGTTTCCCAAACCAGAGCAAGATATGCTCCTCGATATCTGCAAACGCAGTATTGTTGTGATATCTTCTAACATGGAACACATTATGAAATAGAACAATTAAAAGCTGAAAATATTAAATTACGTGATGATCTAGATGCCTTAGAACAATATGGGAAGCGGGAGCTGATAAGGGTTAGTGGTATCCCAGAAGATAAATCAGAAAACACCACTGACATAGTTGTAGGGATAATAAAAACGATAGATGATGATTATCAGGATGGCGATGTACTACGCTCCCATCGCGTTGGGAATCCATTAAGGAAGGACCGCTTTGGTAAAACACTCCCACCACCACAAATTATTGTTCGTTTAAAAGACCCCACAGTTAAGAAGCGTATACTGAAAACTACAAAAGTTCTGAAGACTACATCCAATCTTACACATGTCATGATCAACGAGGATCTTACAAAATCACGTAATGTCATTGCATATAAAGCACGCCAGCTAAAAGATATGGGTCTACTAAGTCAATCATGGACAGTGGATGGAAAGGTGTTCATTAAAGACAAAAATAACCAAGTTAAAGTCACAAACACAGAATCTTCGCTTAGGAAGTATGTTCAGGAAAATTTTCCAGGTGCTCTTCAACATTTGTTTCCTGCTGAGCGAAATAATAACCTTTCTAATGAAGCTACGAATATAACGATTCCGAAATCGTATGCTGTGGTAGCTAGTTCCGTATACTATGACAAACCGTAAATGTCCATTGATTGTATTTACATCTAATGCATTGCTATTCATTTGACATTGGTATATCTCATTGTAGTAAGTTGTAAAACTGACTACTCATGTGTAAAATTCCTAATTTGTAGCCCAATGAAATTTGACCTTGTATTTTACTAATATGCAATCATGACTTCTACTCACATCTCGAGGATCTGACTATGTTGTCAAAANCCAGTTTTTTCTTATATTACAGTTAAGGTCGGTTGATTTTTTCATGAGGGTTTACCGAAAGATGTGTCTTTCAGATGAGACATGTGTCATTTTGTTTGAACTTCAGATACAAATTCTACGAACACAGAAACACGTGCAATTTAACATGGGAGGAAATGGGAGACGGAATTAGTTGTGTTACACCAAAACCACTAGTTCTGATAACAATAATGAAATCTTTTTTTAGTCATTGAAAAATTTGAATCATGCTCATTCATAGTCCTATGTGTTATCTGATTCCGTTTTTTTCTCAAATCTTTACAGCCGATATATGTGAATCATTGTATGGGTATTTATTGTCTTATGTTATATGCTAAATTAAATAACACGTTTCAATGGACAGTTTACGGAACGTGTCATCTCCATACAATGTTTATTATGATATTATTTATATCCAGCAGTGGCGTTTTACATTTTCGCAATTACTTACAATCCGGATAATACAATTTACCTTTCCGGAAATAAAATATAACAGTTTTGCTTTATCAGATGAAATAATTACGTCTCTGAATAATATATCTTCATTCAGCCTGGTTATTTTTTTATGCGATTTATGTGATCTTACAGTATTTTGATATACGTTCCAGGACTTAGTCCTGCTTTCTGATTGATGCTGTAGAGGATACAGTTTTATTTTCATATGTGCGAAGTCATAAATAGATACCGAAAAATAAAAATATTTTTGGGACGACTGTTGTTAAATTGTTTCAGATGAGCATATAAAATTCACAGCCCACTACAGTCGTTCTTTGATTATTTTACACATGTACAAATAACAAACTGATGTACCTCTTGTGAATACATTAGAGGTTCTTGTCACAAAAAGATACGTTATTCGCCAGGGAAATTTTCGAAACTCTACAGAACGTAGCATCGTACTTTTGAAATAAAATCTGAAAAAGTAATGGGCCCTCTTTACCTCGAACTATTGTATATGTATTCAAATATATATATGTTAACGACTTATTTTTGTATTATTTATATTAATTTTTCTGTGTAATATCTTTTTATTATTGTATTTATATTATTGTAATTATGATAATCTGCATTTAAGTCATATGAATTACTCTTTAGTTATTGAACAATTTTGAAATCATGAAATATGTATTGCTCATATTTTGTCGCCATTGGGTAAAAAGTGTTAATTTTTTTTCATTCGTAGTGCTGGGGAATATCATAATCTATCTCGTGCCTACATCCAAAAAAGCGTCGTGTAATAATATTTTTCAATTAAGTGTATCTAGGGTGGGAATATGTCGATAGACCCATATTCCACATTCTTGTCCCTGTACATACATACATTAATATGTATTTTATCATTTTCCTCTCTTTAATGTTCGACCACGATTGTTTATCTTATGACTTTTTTACTCCCCTAAATTCCCGGTTTCATGTTATCTTTTGTAATATAGTTTTCACTGTGTCAAGGAATCAGTATAAAACTCTGACGTTTATGCCATTCTCATTACTTAAGAGATCAATCTGGCGTTACATAATGTAAATATGACTGTTGGTATTGATGAATACAGAATGAGAGTGGGCATTTTCTGTCATAACTTTCGCAAAAAGAGTAAAAATTATCTAAACTTACAAGAAGTTTTGTATATATGTTTGAGAGCGTTTTCGTCAAATAAACCAAATGCTATATGTGTTGTTATGCTACATTTTGTGTTGTTGAAATTATTGAATGAATTAGATATAAAAACCTCTATTAAAAAGTATCAGTCTGCTGATAATCTGATTCAACCACGTAACAATGATACTACTAAATGTTTTAATAGCTTGTAAGAATTTAATTTGCCACGTGTTGTATTTTTTACTCTTGTTGTTATATGTATTTTACTCTTTATTGCTGGCGTTGAAAGAAATCCTGGTCCTAATTCTTCTTCGTCTGATACAGATTCAAATATCTCATCTAGTGTGTCATCGTTCTGTGAAATGTTTTCATCGTCCGTTTCCTTTCTTCATCTTAATATTCAAAATTTGCTGCCAAAATTAGATCTTATTTCTGTAGAATATGAGGACTTCGATATTTTGTCCTTTACTGAGACCTGGTTGAATGACAGTCATGCCGATGATTCTCTGAAGTTGTTGAATTTCCATAACCCTTTTCGTAAAGACAGGGGTCCTGATAAAATTGGGGGTGGGGTAATAGTTTATGTCAAACAAAATATAAACGCAACTAGACGATTTGATATCGAGTTAGTTAACCTAGAATGTGTGTGGTTACAACTTAAACTCAATGGGAAAAAAGTATTATATGGTACATTTTATATTCCTCCTAATAGTAATCCAGATATTTGGACATTACTTGAGAATTCTTTTGATATCGCATTAAACGATAATAATATTGATCATATTATTATAACGGGTGATTTTAATGACAACCAGCGCGATCCTTCTAATACTAAAATTAAATCCTTACTAACTGAATTCAGTTTAACTCAGCTGATTGATGAGCCGACACATTTTACGGAAAACTCGTCCACTATAATCGATCTAATATTAACAAACAATATTAACAGTTTATCATATACCGGGGTTGGACCCCCGTNACCAGTTTTGGAGTTATTGCCCTTTTTCCGGAAATTTTTCAAAAATTTTAATATATTTTATTTTTTATAAAGGAAACTATAGCAGTTAGAGGTCAACTTTAAAATGCAAAAATGTTCAGCACATCAGGATCTACCCACCCTGAAATTTTGGAGAAAGTCCAAAAACCCTTGTAGGAGTTATTGCCCTTTTTACACAGAATTTTCAAAACTTTCATATTTTTCGTCTTTTATTTCCAAAACTGTAGAAGATGAAGGTTAAGTGTAAATTGATAAAATGTTTGCCATGCTGTGGTGACTTCAAAAGTGGTGTTGAAAATTGATCGTTGACCGCCATTTTCAAAATGGCTGCCAAAAAAAGGCGGGAAAATTCAACATAGTTCAATTTCAATTAAATTTGGTTTCCAAATAGATATTGATGTTGCGACTTCAAAACCAGTGTTGAAAATTGTTTGTCGACCGCAATTTTCAAAATGGCCGCCAAGAAAGGCGGGAAAAATCAACGTTGTCCGATTTCACTGAAATTTGGTTTCCAAATAGGTATTGATGTCGCTACTTCAAAACCGATGTTAAAAATTGTTCGTTGAATGCTATTTTCAAAATGGCCGCCAAAAAAGGCGGGAAAATTCAACATTGTCCGATTTCAATGAGATTTGGTTTCCAAAAAGATATTGATGTTGCGACTTCAAAAACTGAATTTGAAAATTGTTCGTTGAACGCCATTTTTAAAATGACCGCCAAAAAGGCAGGAAAATTCAACATTGTCCAACTTCAATGAAATTTGGTTTCCAAATAGATATTGATGTTGTGACTTCAGAACTGATGTTGAAAATTGTCATTGCCCACCATTTACAAAATGATGTTTTGACTTCAAAACTGGTGTCGAAAGTGGTCCTTAGCAAGAATGTTTTTTGTCAAAAAAGCCAAACAAAGAAATATACTAAAACATGATCAGACTTTTAAATACAGTTCAAGATATTGGTGGTATTCCAGCTACCAAAGTTTGAGAGACTAAGTTCAACTGTATAACTTACAATGTAAGCTTGATTGTCGTGTTGTGCTTCATAGTTTTCTTCACAATATAAGAAATATGTTTAAACTAGATTATAAAGGGGAACTCCTGCCAAAATTTTTAAATGGTAAGGGGAACTTGGAATGTTTTGATTTCAGCAATATGCATTATCTGAATAATAAGGAGAACCCCTGCCCAAATGTTTTTTGAATGATGGTCTGAAATTGGTTGTAATGGAAGTGGGGCTTTAAATTACTATGGAAACTGCTGAATCTACTTGCCCAATTGGAACCATACTTGGTGTCAACTGTCCATAGTCGGTACCTATCGAAGAATGTGTCTGGTAAGTCTGCATGTATTCCAAGATGGCCGCCAGCGGGGGACATAGTTTAACATTGGACCCTATGGGAAAAACACATTCAAAGACATTCATCTCTGAAACTACTTGGTCAGTTGGAATCAAACTTGGTCACAATAGGCCTTTAATGGTCTTCTTAAAAACTTATGTCTGACAAGTCTGCACCTCATCCAAGATGGCCGCCAGCGGGGACCATTGTTTAACATTGGACCCTATGGGGAAAACATGTTCAAAGATTTTCTCCTTTGAAACTTCTAGAAAATGAGACACTTTAACATTGGGTCAATTTGGGCTGCAGTTTATGCCAGTCATGGACCAGGTGAGCTATACAGGCTCTTGAGAGCCTCTAGTTTAAGCTCCTAATTATGTAGCCTTTTAAGGGCATAGTTGTCATGATGACATGTAAACAATGATGTTTTAACTGAAACAATAAACAAACAAACAAAATTTTAAAAATTTCAACTTCTAATAGTAACACGACTCCTAAGATAATATTCACTGTCTTATTTATCAATGGCAATACAAATTTTAATGTACTGCTAGCTCAGTTTATTACATTTAATACGCCTGAATCCTAGAATCTCCATCTGATCTAATCATGCATGAAAGTATCGATAATATGCCCTTTGATCCTTTGGTGAATTTGTATGCCACTCGTCTCGATATGCTGTCAATTGCTTATGCTGCATGCCAAATTTAAATTAACCCCATTCAGTCCTACAGATGTTTATGTTACATAACTTAATACCATGAATACTGAATAAACTATCATCTGGCTAATTCTTCAGGGTGAATGATGTACGAGTTGGGGACACTGCACAAAACAAATAAAGGTAATGATAAATGAACTAATAATCTTACAATCTTAATTTTGAAATGAGGAACCAAAGATCGTGGTAAAAATTGAGCTGAAAATACCATTCGCGATAAAGTGTGTGTTTCAGTGCAAAAGAAACTTTCACCACAGTAGTAAGCTGCACATGGTCGGAGCTGCATAAATATTATACCAGATTATAACTCTACACTATCATGTCACTTGAATAATATATCTGGGTATATTGATACAATCGAAAAGGTGCACTAAGTGACACCCCCCCCCCCAAAAAAAAAGAAAGAAAAAAAACACCAGCACCAAATATTGCGGTTAATTTGCATTAACAACTTCATTTACGGATTGTATGTAATAATAACAAAGTACCGAATTCACTGTAATCTGTAAAGTTTGACATTTTCATACGAACTGGCATAAATACACCTAAAAATATTGTATATCCTAAGTGGATATTATGTAAATACAAATACCCTATATACGCTATTTATTTATTTACAAGAAATCAGATATAATCGTGCTTGTGCAATATTAATAAATAATCTAACCACCTTCATCTGATCAGTCTGCATAATTTATATACAATTTTAATAGCCTTTCCCGTCGTCGTTATAAATCAAAGGAAAGTAACAGACGCTGTTTAAAGATAGATGATATGGGCGGTACTATTTTGTTATTTATCCGCGTTGCTCGTTGATCCTTCCGCAATTGAAATGCATTATCTCCCAATATAATCCCAAATGTTGGCGTTGGTTATCATTTCATTGCGATGATTTTTAAAGTGTATGGTTGAATTTGGACTGGTTTTACTTACTTATTGCATTCAAGAATGCAAATGCAAGAAATCAATGATTTCTAGGAGTGTTATGATATTGTATAATGTAGGGTGTTATTTAACCCGGTGGATTTTTCGTACTATCGTCCTGTGTGACAGCATAACCAGCAGAAAACTGCGAGTAAAAATCTGACTTTCATTTATTTTAATATTTTTAAGATGCCTTAATACCTAGATATTTTAATCTAAGCACTTTGAATGATTTTATAAAAGAGTGCAGTTTCATGACAAGATGAATATTATATTTTATTTCTATTTATGGTAAATATTCTAATACCAATCGGAAGTCATTTTTTGCACGAAAAAAAAGAAGTGATCTCCCCGTACCGCAGGTCTACTTCCTTAAGGTATGCAGATCTACAAGGGAGGCAATGTTCTAAATTTGTTACACAGCAAATACTTAGTACATGCAATGCAAGGTGACTTTGATTAAAGTAAACAGTCCTGATAATGTTTTATTTTAAGTTATTCAGTACAGATAGAACCATGAAAATAAATATAATCAACAATATGATCGTAAAGTAAACATTACTGCATAAATGGTTTCAAAGAGACCCATGCTACCGATAAATAAAACAAAATTGTTTTGGTCTATTTTGCTTGGATTAAAGTTAATGGATTTCACAATATGTAATCAATTTTATAACTAGTGACAGATATTGGAACTCCGATTAGTGTAAATATTTGTTAAATGTAATTCGCTTTATTTGATTACTGAAGTACACATCATAATACGTAAAGTTGTCATAGTCCCTTTTTTATACATTGAAGTAGTAATATCACCTTTCATTTATTCTACACTTAATTGACTTTATAATGGATAAAATGGCTTTAATGCTTTTTGATATTTCAACAGATAACTTGGATTTTATTTAACTTAAAGTTTGCAAGATAAAGATATTAAGTCAGATTTTGCAACATGAAGATGTTCACGTGACATTTCTATAAAGTTACTAATTTTCAAGATACTTGTTGTACATGAGATAATATTTCATGTGTACACTTTCTTCAATTTCTATTATCTAAATTTATGTAAATTCTAAAACAGAGGGATTAACTCCCTCCATTGTAGTTTTATCATTACCTATATTTGATATTACTGATTATCCGGATTTCGTTTGTTTTTTTTCCTAGAAATTAGGGATTTCCTTTGCTTGGGTTCTAGTGCTGCTGATGAGGAATAAATTTCCGAAATGGCCATACAGCTCATTAAAAATATTGCAGTTGGAGTTAACATGTGTGTTATGGTCTCATGTTCATTTACTCCATATCCTTTCGTAAAATATTTAATACAGGAGTTTGTCTTTTATTGCAGTGTGGAGTTGGTAAAACAATTCCCCGTGGTAGAGATGTATGCTCTTCATTTTTCTCAGATATGCTGTAATTGTACATGAGATAATATCTCATGTGTACACTTACTTCAATTACTATTATCTAAATTTATTTAAATTCTAAAACCGAGGGATTAACTCCCTCCATAGTAATTTTATCATTACCTATATTTGATATTACTGATTATCCGGATTTCGTTTGGTTTCGTTTTTTTAAAACATTTTTAGAAATTATGGACTTCCTTTGTTTGGGTTCTAGCGCTGCTGATGGGGAATAAATTTCCGAAATGGCCATACAGCTCATTAAAATTATTGCAGTTTGAGTTAACATGTGTGTTATAGTCTCATGTTCATTTACTCCATATCCTTTCGTAAAATATTAGATGATTTAGATAATGCGTCTTAAGGGGCAGTTTTTGCTAATTAGTAGTTTGAAGTCTTAATTCTGAAACGAACTAACTCTCGTTTCCGACTTCTCGCCACTCTTATTGTTATTTGATTGGAGTCGCTATCCACAACAGATGAGCAGTAAATATGAGAAACACTTGGGATTATCTCACTGAACTACATTTGTATTTTAGATATAAATGGTCAAAGGAAAGACAAAATTTTAATTTCAATATCAAAAGAGGTTTTAATAAAGTAAGTAGAATAGACACAAACATCATTAATTTCTTTTAAGATAATTATTATGAGTCACCTTCCAAGCTGTTTGTAAACAGAATTAAGTCAAAACTGAAAGAATCAAGCCCAACTGTCCCGAGTTCTTATCGTTATTTGTGTTTGTCCCTTGTCTTTCGTATGTTTTTTCTAGTGCGGTTTACTTATGAATTGTGCGATGTGATTGTGGTTTTTCGCCATTGTAGGTGTTCACTGTTATCCTCTGTTTGTAATTTGTTGATACTGTAATGAAATTAAATTTAATGGTACTTTTGGATAATCCACAAATGGTTGTGATTGCATGAAAGATTTCTGAAAGTTGCGTCATATTCACTAATTTGTATTTTACGAAAGGATATGGAGTAAATAAATATGAGACCATAACATATATGTTAACTCCAACTGCAATAATTTAAATGAGCTGTATGTATCAATATACTAATAATTGGATTAACGGTCGTCTCATAAATCGAGAACATACACAATTTTCAAACTTCATATATTTTTGTATATCAGTTGTAGTTCTGTAAAATATTTCATGGAGATACGAAAATTAATATTTTCTGTCGATTTGGAGTTTGAACTTTTGAAATAATTTTAGTACAAATTATTGAAATTTACTAATTTTAGTGGAAAAGGTTGTGTAAAATATTTTCTTTTCCATCTGAATGTTTTCAAATGAATGTGTATAACCTGACCAGGCTGATTCGACAATATAACTACCATCTATTCCAATTTATGATAATAAATAAGAAATAATATATAAAATGCATATATGTATAATAAAATATGATATAGATTCTTTCACACACACTCATACTCTCTGACAACATATATACCAACTTACAACTTCTATTCAAATAAACCTATTAAACTAAGCCATCTTTTCTTAAATTTTTCATTTTTTCCTTTGGAGTAGTATTTTTTTTCTATCAAGTAATATTCCTTTATTAAATATTTTAAAGTTTCAATAATGTCTTCAAAAATAAAAAAAACTACAAAAAAAAACCCCAAAAAACAAACAAACAAACAAACAATCAAACAAAACATAAACAAAAAACAACAAAAGACTATTAGGAATTATGGATAATCCCGCATAAGAGTAAGACATTAAAAAATTTTCTTCAACTTCATAAACGGTCTTTGGTTTTTTTTGCTATAATTGTAACCTCATGGAGATGTTTAAAACAACAGAAAAGTGGATTTGAAGCCACATGGTATGCTTGGAGTTGTTCTCTGTATCTAAATCCCTGAATGAAGAATGAAGGATATGGAGTACATGCACATGACTTCAAGATGAAGAACAACAATAAAAGCGTTGTTCCATTGCTGTGTTTTACCATGTATTTGTAGAGATTTTGTCTCATTTGCATTTACTCCATATCCCTTCATTGTTAACATGAGCATTTTTAAAAGTTAGTTGATATTTGACAATGCACCTTACTATGTCTAAAACATTTGTTCACACACATACTTTTTTTTTCCGAGTCAAGTACATGACATAAGCAATGAAGGGATATGGAGTAAATGTATATGAGACAAAGTCTCAACAAATACATGGTAAACAAAGCAATGGAACAACACTTTTATTGTTGTTCTTAATCTTAAAGTCACCTTTGTTTAAAAAACTCTTAATTTTGAAAAAAATGTATTTTTGGTATAAATTGAATAACACAATACCGAAGTTACTGTTAATTTATTTTCTGCATATGCGCATTTCGACAACTTATGTCTCATTAGTGCAGATCAAACGAACAAACGATCTTGGTGGAAGCTGTATACTGAGGGTACATAACTTACTTTGTCAGTTGGTGATGGGTCTGGACCTGGCATGTCAGTTAACTGTTACTCTCTTGTGATTTCATGTTTTTGTCCGTATATTTAGTTCTTTCAGTTTCATTTTTCACAATTGACTCAGTCCTGTTGCCAACTGGATTTTACTGTTGTTACGATTGTTTTTTTGATTTATCACATTGGCTGTAGGGGGAAGGTTTGGATCCAATAAAACTAGTTTAACCCCGCCGCAGCAGGTTTGCGCCTGTCCTAAGTCAGGAATTTATTAAGCCTTTGTGTGTCTTGTCCTTTTTCTAGCTAGTTTACTTTATGTCTATAGGAGTCTAGGATGATGTTTATTTCGCTGGACTTGATTGCTCTTTGTTCAGGGGCCGACTCCGACCTGCCGTTGGGTGTGGGGTTTTCTCACCGTTCATTGAAGATCTTATGGTGGTACACATTCCCCGTTTGCCTTCTTTTTTCTATTAAATGATCTTATTGTTTTTCACTGTATCGATTGTTGCAGCATCAGACACATAATTGAAATGTAAAAGAATACGGAAACGTTAGAAATTTGATTTTTGTGTTTCCCTTGCTATGTTATCTCGCACACCTTTGAAGAGATCTACATGGGAGGCAATATTCATTCTGAATATGTATCACAGCAGGTAAATGTAAACAGTCCTTGTAATCTTTCAGTAATAGTTAAAGTATGTTTGAAAATTAATTGAATTAGTGCTACGCAAAAAAAAAAGATGGTCAAGATGCCTGACCGCGCAGTGCGAAGGCATTTTAACCACCCCTTTTCTTACGAAGCACTTTAATTCAGTTAATTACTTTGAAACATACTAACTTAAAGACCTGGAATGTGAAAACTACCGCCAAATATGAAAAAACAACCAAAAAAAAAATAAAGTCTATATCTAAAAATAAATGTTGACATCCCGCCATTGAAATAGAATCTTCTACTGACTCATGTTTATTTAAATCAGTTTATTAATAGGCTACATATATCAATTAGTTAATACTTCATACGAAAAAGTTTTCTTTTATATTGATATAGTTTCAGATATTTATTTACTTTTATTATATAAATACCTTGTATTTTGAAAATTATTTTCCTGAGTTATCGATATGTTGTCACTTTAAATAGTTCATTCCACTTATTCCAACATTTTAAATTTATTTAATTTAAGTTAAAATTTAGAGAAATTCATGTTGGAATAGGTGGAATTATCGTGTAAACATTTGAGAAACATTGGATTAGCTTGTAAAAACATTAATTAATTAATGGAGTTAATTACAGGTAAATTGGAAAAAAAGAAAACTAAAAAATATCTAAAAATCTAGCATATAGTTTTTTTTTCAAATGAATGGCACATTGAAAACTATGTTTTTCAGCACCCTGAAGATACCAGAGTATTAAACTAAATATATATTGTTTACATTTATAAAGCAATTTAATTTTAAAAATGTTAAAGTGTCATGAAATAAATAGCAGACATCCGATTTCAATGTTAAGTAAAGGAGTTGCATGAGCATATTGGACAGCGTCACTTTCGTGTCCTGAAGCCTGGTTTCAAGCACAAAATATTGTCAATTCCTGCAACGATGAGTGTCAAGGAAAACCCTTTTCCTCAGGAATTTACCTCTGATTTCCTGTCTGCAAAGTCTAGGTTCCCTCTTGTTTACCGTATGAAAAGGTTGGTTTTAGTTGAGTTTAGGAAACCAAGAGGACTAGCAGTAAAATCCAAGATTCTTGAGGAAAGGTCTTTTTCTTTATCAAAGAGGAAACTTTAGTCGAGTACTTGAGCTTTCATATCTCATTGTAGCTAGAGTTTTGTAAGCATTTGCCATATTTCCCATTTCGTAAATTCACAGACACTTCGGTATTTAGTTATTAGTACAATTTCAAAATGCATCTTTTAATTTTATGATATAAATCTGAGACCGTATGCATTGCTACATTTCACATTTCGCAAATTTATAATTTCAAAATGCAACATATTTCTGAGCCGAAACTTTTGTTTGCAACGGGAAATGGAGTTTGGATAAGAATATCGAGGGGTTCTCAATCACAATTCTCAGAATTTTTGTGTATTATTACATTCTAAGCTCACCTGTCCTAAAGGGTAAGTGTTTGTTGTCACTTGGTGCCCGTCGTCCGTCCGTCTCACATTTTCATAAACTACTCTTAAACTACTGAAGCAAATTCAACCAAACTTTACAAGAATGTTGTATGGTATGTGCTCCTTTATAATAACGTTTATTTGATTTGGATCCGACAAAAAAAGTTGTCAACCAGCACAGAACATTGTTTAACATTGGACGCTATGGGAAAGACATCATTTCAATCAAACCTTCCGAAACTATTAAATCAAATTTTACTAAACTGTATACTTAGTACTGGAATGATGAACAGAAGTCTCTTTTAAAAAGATTCTCATTTCAGTCGCATTCGACCAAAAACATGGCTGCCAGCATGGAATAAGTACAACATTGGACCTTATGTAACAACTAACTACTATTAAGCATGTTTGTCTATTGAGCGATTCAGGCTCAATCTCAGGGCCTCTAGTTACCTATTCTTTAATTTATATCATCTTCAAATCTGAAATGCCTATTCAAAATAAGTGTCTTTGCATTAGTGTTAAAGTTAAATATATTTTAAATCGAAAACTTAATTAATATAATTTTTGAAAACATTGAGTCATAAAAAAGGGACATCTCTTAAATCCATAGTAAATAAATGCATTTTGATTTTCAAAACTTTCAGAATATTTTTTTTGAATTCTTAACATTTTTTTTTCAGGTAGTTTAACTGTAAAATTAATTAACCACTAATTATTATAAAAACATACTATGCTATAACAACATGTATTGTTCTCTGCATGTTGGAATACCTAGAATATGTAATTTCAAAATGTTGGAATAGCTAGAAGACACCCTTTAAATATATTTTTCATA